>ML976702.1:551653-562627 GCA_010015655.1 Bimuria novae-zelandiae CBS 107.79 | reverse complement strand
AAAGGTTCTTAAGGTGGAGAAGGACACTTGAGAGATTCATCCTTACGTCATGGATTGACTACAGGATGAGGGGGTGTGTGACGGTTTAATGGCTCTTACTCGATGAGATGGTTACTCCTACCCTTGCTTAGTTGCCACTCACCTTTCTGAGAGGGCTACACCTATCTGGGACTAGCGATGTTTACGCTCGTACATATACATACTCGGTAGCTTCTAGATAGTACACCCTCCAGCAGAAGAATTCCACAATCTTTTCTACTGCAACAGAAACAGTGGGAGGCACGTCGACGAGAAAACTCAGAGTTTTCTTCTCCTACAAGAACGTTGCACAAGGCAATATACGACAACGCCACGCGTGGCACAAGGCCAGCAGAACAAGGTAATACTCCACCAATTAGGACAGAATCCCCATACTAAATCGATCAAACGTAGTCCCGAACAACCGAACAACCAAACGTTTGGCTCTAATAATGCGTTCGTTCGAAGCTCTGTTCGACCCACCATGCCTGTTCGTTCGTTCGATCCAAAACACCAGAAAACGCCGTTCGGATCGATTGTTCGGATCGAACGTTCTGTTCGTTGGCAGCGCTGATAAAGGTAGTAGAAGCTAAGTTAAGTAAGCAGCGCGGACTTTTAACACTAGAAGAAACGCTAGAGCCTAGTGCTATATCTAGAAATCAGCAGTCTGTTTAGATAGTAGATGACGAAGTTGAGCTTCCTCGCGGCTAGCAATCGCTAGCAGAAGGAGATAAAGCACTAGATCGACATTCAAACAACGCGCGCAGACGAGACGAGATTAGCAGCAATATTAACGCTAGCCATATTATATCTGGCAGAAGGCGCAGAAATAGCAAGACACCCAGAGACTACTTCGCTACATTTGCTGCGGCTGTCAACCCATCCGCGCCAGAGAAGTTACTTAGTGAGCTTCCTAGAACTAGGCTACATCGCGATCAGCTGCCGCCTCCACCGAAGCGATGGAAGGATCTAGAGAAGCACCTATTTGGCGCAGAGTTTCGTGCAGCTGCAAGTGCTGAGCTTAATAGTTGTAAAAGCAAGGGGTGTTTTAGCAGGACTATAGCTACTTAGGCGACTATGCAAGGCGAAGTGCTACTACTTATATAGATATTTACGTACAAGTTTAATTAGGATAGCTACCTTTACAAGTTCAAGGCGCGACTAGTAGTTAGAGGGGACCTATAGGAAGACTGGGGAGACACCTACGCAGCAACGCTGGCAGCACGCGTTTTCCGCTTCCTAATTGCTCTATTGGCTGCCTTTGGGCTACTTGCCTATCAGTATGATGTTCTGAATGCCTTCCTGAATGCTTACCTTAATTGTCTGATCTATGTACGCACGCCTGACGGATTTATAGATTAACTTAGTAAGCTACTAGAGCTTAAGCGCGCACTCTACGGCCTGCGCGATACTTTACTTCTCTAGTATAAGTACTTAAAGAGTACTCTAGTTAAGCTAGGACTAAAGCTAGTTAAGGAAGTACCCTACTTATTTACTAGCGAGAGCCTGATTATCTTCTTCTATGTTGACGATATCGTGGTTCTAGTACACCTAGACAACCTAGAGCATTATAGTTAGTTCGAACGAAGGCTGCGAGCTACGTATAAGGTACGCTGTCTAGGAGAACTAAGGTGGTTCCTAGGTATACGAATTGTGAGGGATTAGTTAAAAGGGAAAATCTGGCTGATTTAGGATTCCTTTATTGACAAGATTGCAACAAAGTTTGACCTTGTACAGACTTACAAGGCCTACCCAGCCGTGCCGCTAGTGGAGAATTATTTAGCTCCAAGCACTGAGGAACCCAATTCTCAACGTACCCACACTTATTAGCAACTAGTAGGCTCACTGGCCTACATCTCGACGTTTACACGGCCTGATGTCGCTCGCGCACACTCAGTACTGGCACGTCATCTGCAGAATCCAGGGCAGAAGCATTTGAACGCTGCCAAGCATGTATGGCGATATCTAGTTGGCACAAAGCATCTAGCTATCGGAGCCTTACGGCTAGGTACAGAGAACACGACATATCTCTGTGAGACGCCCGAGGATGATCCTAGAGCCGGAACAGAGCCACTGTTCTATGGAGCCTCTGACGCAGCATATACTGACGATCCTGATACGCGTCGAAGCTCACAAGGCTACTTGTTCAAGCTATATAGACTGCCAATTAACTGGAAATCGACCTTACAGCGCTTAGTCACGAAATTGACTACTGAGGCTGAGTTGCTCGCTCTGTCTACTGCTGGCAGCGAGATAGAATGGTGGAACAAGATATTTAAACATATACGCTTTCAGCTAGAGATCTTACCTACCTTATACTATAATAATTAGCAGACTGTAGGGATTGTTAACAAGGCTGAGGATAGGCTTTATACAAAGCTAAGACATGTCAACACACATTAGATGTGGCTACGATAGGAAGTAGATGCTGGGAAGCTGCAGATTGAATAGAAGCCTATAAATCAGATGCCTGCGGACGGTCTTACAAAGATACTGGTTCGACAGAAACATAGTGACTTTGTTAAATAGCTAGGCTTCACAGATATCACGGAGTAGCTAAAGGGACTATCTACTGGCGATGATGTACCAGAGCCTGATGACTTTTCTACCTGGTATTGACAAGAAGGCCGGGGGGTGCGACTATATGGGGAAACTCAGATTAATACCTTAAAGAAGTTAGCTTTGTTGTCCACTATAGCTGGGGGGGTGTGTTACGGTACGATTCTATCAGGTTCTATGCTAAGACTCTTGGGTGGATCCAGAGTGTGTATATATACGTAGAATACTTCTACTGTAGAGGAATGAACGCAGCTCTTCCCTTCCTCACAATAAGCCTTATAGGCGGCGATATAGGTGTCCACATCCTTCGCTAGATTTAGCTAGTAGTACTAATCTCTAAGTAGCTTCGCTATCTTTCTTTTTCCTAGGTAAGCAGTGAGCTACGTAGCATAGGCGGCTCAGATTAAGTAGGTGCGTAGGAAGTTAACTGCTAGGACAACTAGCTAATCTTTATATAGGAGTAGATCTTAATTATTTAGCTTCTATAGTTCTTAGTTATTAGATAGAGCTTTTTCCCGCAGCTTTTGTAGGCTATTATAATTCTAGTTTACCTTAATTACCTAATTGACGAGGGCATGAGGATCCTCTATAGAGGGAGAGGCTAGAAAGGTGTCTATTATAGCGATCTTAAGCTCTTGGCCCTGTAATCCTTAAGTAGCTAGGTTAGCGAGTTAGGTTATAGCTTCTTGCACTATATTAACGTCTAGCTACTTAGCCTATAAGAAGACTCTTGTGCGAGCTACCTTATTCTTCTTTTTTTAAGTCTATAGTTCCTCCTGCTTGCGTAATAGCGCGTTAGCTACTATATTAGTAGTGCCTAGTTAGTAGGTAAGCTTTAGGTTAAAATTAGCTACTATTATAGCCTAGCGTATCTATCGAGGAGTAAGCTCGCGCTTAGTAGAGAAGTACTCTAGCGCTTAATAGTTAGTAATAGCGCTAAAGGGCTTAGTCGTCTATAGACTAATAAGCTAAGATCTCTATTCTTTAAGGCTATAGATTATGGCTAGTATCTCTTTGTCGTGTATATCGTAGTTCATCTGCGGGTCGCTTATTATCTTAGAATAGAAGGCTACAGGTCGCCAGAGTCCGTCGTCCTGTAGCTAAGAGAGTACGCTAGCAACAATACTATTACTCGCGTTTGTTTCTATACGTGTGACGCGATAGGGAGAGTAGTAAGCAAGTACGTTATCTAATAGTATAAGGTCTTTAACTTGCTAAAAGGCTACAAGCTCTTACTCTCTAAAGGTATGCTAGGCGCCCTTCTTAAGGAGCTTTATAAGCGGTCTAACAATGCGTCTATAGTCCTTAAGGAAGGTTTAGTAGAAGTTATAAAAGCTTAAAAATAATTATATGCTTTTAACTAATATAGGTATAGGCTAGTCCTGCATAGCAGCGATCTTCTCTAGGTCCTTCTAAATGCCTTAAGTACTAATAATAAGGCTAAGGAACTTTGTCTTAGTTACTATAAACTTACTCTTCTTAATATCTGCTTGCAAACTAGCGTTGCGGAGTTGTTTAAGCACCTGCGCAACATGCTCCTTATAGTATAATAGATCCTCTAAGTAGATAAGGATATCGTCTAGATATGCTGTGCAAAAGTCGTTAAGTAGGCCATATAGTACCCTGTTAATATATCGCTAGAAGGTGGCAGGTCTATTATAAAGACTAAATAAGAGTATATAATACTTATAGTTACTATAGCGTATATAAAACGTGGTTAGGTCCTCTACTTCCTTGTCTAGTCGAATGCGATAAAAGGCCTGCCATACGTCTAGCTTAGTAAATATCTTAGCACGGGCGAGCCTCGCAAGGGTCTCTTAGATAAGTAGGATAGGATAGACATCTTTCTTTATAATAGCGTTAAGCTTGCGATAGTTAATATAAAATTACTACCCCCCTTTAGACTTTTTAGTAAATAGTACTAGTAAGGCGTAGGGCGCGTTGCTATAAGTAATAACACCGCGTTAGAGGTAGTTATTTAGGTAATCCTTAATAAGCTATAACTGCTCCAAAGACATGCTATATAATAGGCTTAATATTAGTATATTATCCGCGGTTAGCTTAATATTGTAATTAACGCCGTTGTAGTGTAGAGGTAGTACGTTAGAGTCCTTCTTTAAGAAGTAAGCTAGGGTAGCGCCCGCATAGCCTAAGAATAGTAACTTCTCTATAAGAAGCTAGCGGAGTTCTTTGTCTAGGTCTAGCAGGTCTGTCTAGCCTAGCTCCTTCTTACGGTCTTAGATTAACTTCTCTACTTTGTAAACACTAATATAGCTAATAACTATCTCTTTCTAACGCGTATTAATTATAAATACCGTAGCTTTTATAATATTAATCTTAAGGCCTGCCTTAGCGAGGTCCTTGTAAGAGACAGGTTTAGGGTAAGTTAGCTACTACTCTTATAATGGCAGCGCTTAGTAGCGGAGCTGCTCCTCTATCTTTGCTAGGTTTTTTTGGTAGGTACGACGCTGAGGGGATTACTACGATAAGCGGTAGATATGCCGTATAATAGTCACGTCTATAAGCTTGTCACGTTAGTTAGTATTTGCCTAATACTTAGAATTAATTTCTATAGCTATGCCCTGCGTTAGGATGATAATGTCTTGTTTATAGTTAATCTATATTATATCTAACTACTTAAGCATCTACTACCTATAGTTAATCTAAACGTTGGCTTCCTTAAGAAGCTTACGGCTAACTATAAGGTCGTGGCGACTAGTGTCGCAGGGTATAAAGTAAGTAGTAAGGCGGTGGCTGTCTAGCACTAGGTTAGCCTAAAAATACTTATTTACCTGCCCGTTTAGTTAACTATTATATCTAGCTAGGGGAATAGCTTCTATACTTTTAATAGATGCCTTAAGTCCCTTCTTAATTATGCGAAGGTGTTTAAAGTAGACTAAGACGTAGCTACCTACGCCTGTGTTAATAAGAGCCTTTAACCTAATTACTAGCCCGTTCGTTAAGATGCAGTAGGGCAGAGTGAAAGCACTTTCGCTAAATAAGAGGTCTCGTATGCTAGCAGCTCTTATAGGATTCTCTAGGAAGGAGACTTCCCCTAGAGTAATACTTTTCCTAATTCCTTATTAGAAGAGAGGAAGCCTCTATTCTTAGTCTTATAGTATATCTCTTTATTAGCTTGTAGTGCTAAATCGCTGGCCTCTAACGCTTTCTAATTAACAGGGCTATTTAGGTAGTCTTAAGTAATATATCCTAACTTTTTATAATAGTAGCAGGTAAGTTAGCTACTTAGAGCTATAGTGGCGGCGCGCGTTAGCTATATATAAGTAAGGGGCTGCGCTAGTATTAAAGCGTACTTACGAGACCTAGTGGCTAAGGTAGGAGTAGCCTTTTTTTAAGATTCTTATTCGGCGCGCGCTATAACTTAAGAGTCTATAATTACTACCTCTCGTGCGAGATCGCGGGCGATGTTAATAAACTTAGAGTAATTATCCTTAAGGCAACAAATATTATAGCCCATATTTATATAGAGTTAATCTATAAGCTTCTTATAAAACTCTTTAACTTATTAGTTAGCAGGTAGCTTGCGTTGCGTCGTAAGGCGAAAGAAGTCTACTTAGAAGCTAGTAAACTTAGCTATAAAGTGGAGGCATAGCTAGATAAATGCCTAATAGGTCTTTTTCTCCTTGTGTGGGTCGCCAAAAGCTTGCTCTATTATATCTATTATAAATTCGCTATTAATGCATTCGCCACTGTCTCGTAGAGCTCTAATTAAAGTTATAAGTTAGTTACGGGCGGGATCCTCTATGCGTGTAGTTATATATGCTATGATATGCTCTTAGGTATCCTCTAAAGTCTCTTCTACAAACTAATCGTGGTTAGACTAAAGTTTGTTCTCTATATAGGCCCTCTAGTGCTTAAAGGTCGTAGTTGTCTTGCCGTCTAAGAGTAGCAGAGGGTCTAGAAACTTAATTAAGCGCTAGCTTGCGCCTAAAGAGCGTGTATATAAATAAGTAATAGGCTTAAACAGTGATAAGCGCGAAAAACATAAGTTATTAGGCTTGCCAGACTTAGAGCTTAGCGGGTTATTAGCGGAGGGGACGCTCTAGCTTAGAGTCTAAAGGAGGATTTAGAATTTAGTTATATAAGATTAAGTTACTAGTGTATTAGGGGTAGAGCCTGCTATAGCCTGTTTAGTAAGTTAGGCTTCTAACCTATCTATCTTTTACTACGCTTAAATAAGGGCTCTATGTAGCCCTTCGCCTTTAGCCAAGGCATTAGTAGCGATCTAGTGGTATATATATAGTTATTATCGCTCCACACTATAAAGAAGTAGCTAGCTAACTAGCTCTATAGTAATCTTTACTAGTTCCTGCCTAAAATGCTTAATCACGGCCTTTAGCGTTGTAGTAATTAGGTTATTACTAGTAAATATAGGTAGCTAGGGAGGTTGTAAGAGGTCCTTATTAATACTTTGCTAGATATAAGCAAGTTTTAAGGAAGTGTCTTAATTATGGTTTTCCTTAGTAATAGAGCCATAGCTCTAGATTTCGTGTTCTTAGTAGATAAAGGGCTTGGATAGGTCGTACGCGCTGCCCAGCATCTCCTTTTCTAAGACTAACGCTATAAATAGGTGTTTTAGTGTTATTTTATTAATACTACGAGTAGAGTAGCTAGTTATTAGTTCTCTAGTAAGGAGAAGGCGAGTAGGTAGTGCTTAGGATAGTTAGTAGGGATAGGTTCCTCTCTTATAGAGGCTAGGGCTCTTATAGCCCTCTTTACGTAAGTAGTAGGTTGCCTATATAGCACGTTCGTTAAGTAAAGGGCGGCAGGCTAATTAGCTCACCTAGCTAGCTACGGCGTGCTATTTTTAAACTACGTCCTTTAACTCCCTTTAAGCAGTACGTTGCTTAGTAGTATTAAGACCTCTTATTGCAGGTAATTATACTTTATAATAAATTAATAGCTTAGCGTAGTTATATAGTAGATTTTTTAAGGTAGTTGTTATTAAGTCGTGCGCGCAGGCAGATTAAGCAGTTTAACTTAATATTTTATTACTATCTTTAGCTAAGTAAAGAGATCTTAGTATAATATAAGGACGGGCACAGGCTCCTGCATTAAGAGAGTAGATAAGGTAGGTTAGCTCTATTTTAGCTACACTAAGATAAGGAGACTGTAGGTACACAGGCCTACGGCGCTTTTATGCGCTGCCGCTCGGCACGGAACATCTATCTATCCGAGATAGCTACACTAGGTGCGTGGGTAGCTGCGCCCAGGCGTAAGGCAGCTGCACCCAGGCGTGAGGCAGTCGCGCCTCTTACGCGAGGTCATGTGTCCTGCCGGCATGCCAGGCCGTCACACTATAGTTCTAATAAAGAAGACGTACACTAGCTATATACGTAATCTGTCTATTATTAAGTTGTTATTTATTAAATCTAGTAGGCTATATAATAAAGGGTAGTAACTATAGATATAGGTTTAAGTTACGCGTAAGGTCTTAATAGATAAACCTATATTTTATAGCTTTAGTATTAATTAAGGTAATTATTAATTGTTTAGCGCTACCTTACTAAATTATATAAAGATATTAATTTATATTTCCTAGGTTCTACCCAATAGATAAGTCTATAAATTTAGTAAGACTTGTATCTAGCGTAGTCCTATTAAGTAACTTATTTTTAGGACTATGCTTTTCTTCGCGATAAGCGTTGTTATTATAAGCGTAATTAAGATAGGGAGCGGGAGCTTATACCTAATAATATATCTAATCTAGGTAATAACGCGCATCGACCTAGAGAGCCCTTTTAATCTATAGTCTGTATCTGTGTCTTCTCAGGGCACTCCTTAGCTATATGTCTATAGGCGCTGCAGGTGAAGCACAGTTCTTTCCGTTGGTATTAGTCCTTCTTCTGCGCTGATAGAGTCGCGCGCGATAATATATTAATCTCTATTATGTCTAGGTTAAGCTACTATTTTAGAGTCGTGTCCCTATACGTGTAGTTTAATTAGTGGGTCGGGCGGGTAAGCAGGTATTAGAGGTCGTTATTATATTACGTAATTAGGTTAGCATATTTATTAATATTAGATAAGATTTTAGCTCCTACTATTACGTATTAAAAGTTATTAGATAGTAAGTAGTATAAGATATTAATCTACGCTTTCTTATTTAAATTAGTATCTACTATAAGGCATTAAAATTTAGTAAAATGGCTAAGGAAAGGGTACTTTTTTTACTTAAAGTTATCTAGCTTACTCTAGGTAGATAGCGTTCTATTTAGATTATTGTACGTAGCGCGGAGGAAGGCGATTAGCTTCTCTATAATAGCTATATTAGATCCTATTAGTAGATCTACGAGCGTTATAAAGTTATAGTTAAGTTATAAGTACGCGTATATTAGCTTAGCGCGTTTAGTTAAGTATTAGTTAGTATTACTCTCTAGCTTTATATATAATTAAGAGATAAATAGAGGTAAGTCCTTCTTCTTACTAGTAAATATAGGTAGGTTAAGTAGTTAGTCGCTTAAGTACACTATCTTTATAGTTATTAAGCTATTATTAGATAGCGTTATAAAGGGCTTTAATAACTCCTTAGCTAAGGTTAACGTAAAGAAGTTAGTAAAGTAAATAGACTTTTTAGACACGATAAGCTTCTTGCGTAAAACTTTTATATTAGCTTAATACTAAGCCTATATCTATTAAAGAGACTACTAAAAGGCTTCCTATTAAGCCTGCTGAGCCTACTAAAAGGTTTTTTATAATATCTTAATCTGTTTTATTATCGCCTGCATTATTAGGGTCAGGTCTACTAAGCTAGTTATATTAGTTAGTTAGTATTAATGTTAGCCAACATCACAACTCTAGAATATTCTACTATGTCGTCACACAGTCATGTGACCCTGCTGATCTAGAATCTTCTAGATACTCCACTTCATGTATATAGCCACTCCGACTTCTATCAGATAGTAATCAACCCAGTTCGCCTCCTGCTGTGGTACGCACACAGTTATGAGCCCGGATTGCACTTGCAATTGACAATTACTAAGTTCATTTGTTATTCTTTATACAGACCTTATTGTCGATAGCCGTAACGTCGGTATCGGAGACCTTATTGTCGATCGCCGTAGCATTGGCGTCGAAGACCTGATATAGACGACAGCCATAAAGTGGTGTCGCTATCACGATGTCGCTCAGCGACCAAGGAGTCACACGCGTGACTGTTATACTGGATAGACTAGCAGATTGGGAGTCATGGTTCCAGCTACGACGAGAGAAGGCTGTCGTAGACGGTATCTGGAAATACTGCGACATCTCAAAGCCGAAGGATGAGCTACTGAAGCTCATTGAACCCACGAAACCATTGCCCAGCGCTATTAAGGCTGGAGCAACTGCGATTAGCTAGTTAGATGCAGGCTAGCAGGCGATGTACAGCGATCTCCTTCACGACTGGAGATACGAGAGAACAGAATATACAAACCTGAAGCGGAGAGAAGGCGAGCTTCTTATGGAAATTAGTCGCACCATCGCGACTCGCCACCTCTACCTGATCAATGGAAAAGACGACGTCTATGATCGATTGATCGCGCTTAAGCAGCAGCTTGCACTAACCGCAGCTGCACGCAGCAGAGAGCTGGTAACTAAATACCGCGCTCTGCAGGAGAAGCCTTAAAGCCGCAACCTTGAACAATGGCTTGATGACTGGATTTACATTACAAATCAATGCAGGGAGGTAGACCTTCCTGAGACGACGGGCTATCGAGCCCAAGACGATTTTCTGGCAGTTGTCAGAACAATTGCTCCTGAGTGGGCCGCTGCATCACACCACGACCTTATTCTAAAAGAAACTATTGGGAAAACGGATGAGATTCAATCTCTAGCGGACTATGTTGCCCAATTCAGGATGTATTATCGACGAATCGGACTTACTACGGCTTCACCCGGAACGTTTGCTACACTAGGCGTTTCAGCACAACAAAGCCAAGAACAGAAAGAACGATCGCCAAAGGGAAAACCAGAGTGTATCTGTGGAAGCCGACACTGGTACAAGGACTGCTGGTACCTAGTCCCAGACCATCCGAAGAAACCAAAGAACTTCCGACTAGTACAGGCCACGCAAGCCAAGGTCATGGAGGCCTTAAAGGACCTAGAGCAAGTCAAGAAAATTAGTAATATCCTTGTAAGAGATGGGATAAGCATAAAGAAGGCAGACGAGCCAATAAAGCTTGATGACGGAAAGGCGTCAGTCAGTCATGATCAGAGGTTTGCTGCGTACAGCTCATTCTCTGTTATACAGCCGCAACAGGCACAGCAGAAAGCGCCGCCTCAGCAGGAGGAAGGCGAGGAAATCTTCGACACAGGCGCGCAGGATGCGCAGGATAACCAGCAAACTGCAGAAGAGCAGGACACCGAACAGCAGTTGCAGGAGCAATTGCTCCAAGACAT
>ML976702.1:469290-548153 GCA_010015655.1 Bimuria novae-zelandiae CBS 107.79 | reverse complement strand
AAGCTCTACAACTGCAGAAGAACTGGCTCACGAGAGACGCCGTATCGAGTCACCTCACGGCGTTGTCAAAACACGTCGTCAAGAAGGATGCCGGCCAAAACATCTAGCTAGTGGACAATAGCTAGTTTCTTAACCACAACACCAACCTGCTTCCTAATTAGGAAAGTTTTATACGAACGTTCGGCCGAACGTTCGTTGGACTGTTCGAAGATGCTCCTGTTCGAGTCGTCTCGAACGAACGAACATTTGTATGTGGGCCGAACGAACGAACAAGCACCTTGTTCGGATCCTGTTCGATTCGTTGGCAGCGCTGCGCACACAATTAATCTAACGTAATATTACAAGAGCAACGAGCAAGATATCTAAGATCTAAGTAAGTTAAATTAATATATTATGTTTAGTATCTACGTGTAGGTATAAGATATTAGATAAGGAGAAAAAGTCCTCTTTTTTTAACTAATATAAATTTATCTTTTTACTTTATTGTGCGCCCTTACTAAGGGTGGCTAGCGCTATATTTTAACTAATTAGCTAGCAGACGGGTTACCCGTCTGCTGATCTATTGGCTAGCTGCTAGCGCGCGACATCTCTGAGATATACTGCTGCCAGTAGTATATCCATGCTTGTCAGGTAGCCTCTGAGGTTACCGTGACAGGGTGGCGTTTTCCCTTCTTCTAGGTCAATCGCATAATCCTAGGGTTAATGTTTTAGAAGGGTTGCTTTTCCTTCTCTTTCTGTGAACATATAATTCTATGCTTAGTAGCATTCTAGAATTTCATGGTTTGTGCTGTCTTCCATCTTCTTACGCTTTATGGCCTGGTGGTTCCTGCTAGCGTCTGCCAAGGGTGTTTCCCGTTTTTCGACTATTCGTCGCGAGACTATATTATTAATAGCTCTCTTATATACTATTATACCCTATTGATACGTAGGTCTTACTTATAATATATAGTTATAGTACCTAAAAGATAGCTTTTTCTTTTTTTAGATAATTATAGGGTTATACTTCTTTAACGAGGGTAATTTTAAAATTACATTATAATTAGCTTCTTTAATAATATTAAGGATAATTAGTTCCTAGTATTTATAGATTATAAGGGTAGTATTAACTTTATATTTAATTATTACAATACTAGGAATTAGTTATCTATTTATAATATAAATAGCATAAAGTATAGCCTTTTTACGCTTATTAAGTCTTACTCTATTAAATACTTTTCTTAATATATGGCTCTCCTATGCTCTTAAGTCTAGTATAGCTTTTATTTATATTCTTTTAAGCTATACTAGTAGCTTAATTAATATTTAGCTATTAGTAGTATTTACTTCTCTAAAGGCGTTCTCCCGCCTAAGCCTAAGTCTAAAAAGATATCTTCTTTATTACTAGCTTTATAGGCTTAAGGCGTCCTTCTTCGTTCTTTTCCTAAAGCTATTACTAAGCCTTTTTTTAAAGAAACTTTACTATCTTCGTTCCTTATTATTAATTTAATCTTAAGGGTCGTAGTTTTTTTAAGTATATAATTAAATCCGTGCTTTTTCTTTTAATTTCTATATTTCTTGTAATTAAGGTATAAGCATATTCAGTATATATTTAATATATATTTTTTATTAACTAATAGTAATAGTGGTTAGTTTAGCATTTAGTTAAAGTATAAAAAGTATTACGTTTCGCGTTTACCCTAGAGGTAAATATTATAATGGGCGATAGGATAGTTAAGCTATTCTTATTAGTATTATTAGTATATTTAGGGAAAGTAGCTATATTCTTTAGCTTAGTAATATATAGTATATTAGTCTTTTTTATAGAGGGTTTATTGTATAGTTCTATGCGTAGTGTTATGAGGCTCTCACACCTTGTTCCGATCCGGGTTAGGGCGGTAAGGTATCGTGGTGCTTCACGGATTATTTAGTGGTACAAGTTGATGCGACACTTAGCGCGAGGCTGGACAATCTAATCTTATAACGAAGTAAGATAACTATTAGTCTATATAGGAGAACGTACTCGCACAGAAGATATGTGAGTTGACTACAAGGAGGGAAACAACATAGGAGAATCGTCACACTATATACCAGTCTGTTTCCTCCCTTGTCCCTGGGTGCTCTGTCGTTCCCCACAGAGCGCAGTCGCTCTGTGGGCCCTTACAGAGCGTCGGTGTGTCGGCGCTCTGTCCGCCAAGACAGAGCGTCATCACGTGATACGCCCGTTCGGTATGTCGGCGCTCTGTCCGCCAAGACAGAGCGTCGTCACGTGATACATTGGTCCGGCGTGTTGCCCTACGGCCCTCGTGCCGTGCGACCTGCGTCCCTTCCTGGACACCTCGTCCACCATAGAGATTCATTCCTGCGCTATCCTTCGGGATCGTAACACGTAGGATTGTAGTGGTCTAGGTTATACTAAGGTTTGTAGTTTGGGTTTTTATTTAGGTACTTCTTTTTAGGGTCTTTATATTTATAATAGTGGTCTGCCTATTTACGTGCTACCTTCCTAACTAGGTTAGGTTAATAAGCGTAGTAAAGTGCTACTTTATAGTTCTTATTTTATTATTTTATTATTATAAAACTAAAGTCTTTTTCCCTTCGTTAGTGTTCTTTTAAGAAGTTAAAAATATTTATTATTTTACTAGTAACTAGTTTACTCTAGCTAGGATAAGGTATAAAAGATTAAGGTACTAGCTTTTTCTTTTTCTTATTTAAATCTTTATACGCATCCTCGTATAGTTGTAAGTTAGGTAACTCTAATTATTATAAATCTTTATTATTGTCCGTACGCAGCAGCGTTACGGTCGGAATACTAGTTATCGCGCGAGAAGGATGCGCGTGCACGTGCGCGAACAGCCGTGCGCGAATAGCCGTGCGCGAACATGTACATATTCTCCTTTTCATCCGTACAAAAGAAGAAGACAAGTAAGAACCAGATGTTATTGCCCACCCCTACCATCCGTACGCTGTGCACACCGTACACTACTCTTACTCTTGCTACTTAAGTGCTCATCCCATATGTAGCTAGCTAAAGGAGCCCATTCAACAATTATAGATATTAATTTATTTAATAGTACTTACTACTTGCTATTCTTTGTTAGTCGTCCTTTTATTATTGACAATTAGTACGTTTAACTGCCTAGTAACCTTATTCTTAGATCTGCAGTTCCTGGCTATATGGCCTAGTTTGCCACATGTATAGTAAAGTCGCGTCCCGGTCCCTTATTTGTAGGTTCTATCTAGGGTACGTTCTTATTTAGACTTATAAAAGCCTTTTGCCTTTACTGTCCTTTTCTCTATTACGTTAACTTAATAGTACAAGATTTCTTTTATTAATTAGTAACTATAGTTAGCTTAGTTCTTTTACTATTACTACTATTTAAAGTTATAATAGTTACCTTTTATTATAAGTAGTCCATCGCTTCTTTTATCTTAGTTCTAGCGTAAGTCTCGTTCTAGTGTATTGTAAGCAGGTGGGTGATATGTGTGAAGGTAGTATATTGTGTGTGTAATTGTCTGAGTTGCTCTGTGTGTTGTTCTGTGTTGTGTTGTGTGTACATGGAGTGATCAGAGGCTCGTATATAGAGATAGAGCTGACTCATAAGACTAGTGTCGTCATGTGACATATCTCTGGGCTGCTTACATGTATACTATTTATTATTAATTTAAGTTACTTATACTATAAGTTCTTATAAGATATTAATTTTTAGTTTACTATATAGTAGTTCTTTACGCACGTGTTGCTTTAGTCCCTTATAAAATATAGTTATAAAACTATTATTATTTTATGTAACTTAGTTAGCGTTCTTGCGGAATTTAGATTTATATTTAGCTACTAAATAAGTTTATTTAAGTTATTAAATATTTTGTTCGGCAATAGCTTTCTAATTAGTAATTTTAAAGTATTATTTAACCTTAGTATAAAAAGTATTATAATTTTTTATAATTTTATTTATAGCGTCGCCTCCTATGTTAGCTTTGGCTAGGTATTAATTAACGTATAGACGAATCTACTTAAAGGCATCTCCCTCTATATAAGTAAAAGTAAATATAGTCTTATTTATATCTTCCTATTCTTTCATTATTTTATAAAAGTACAGGTTAAATTGCAAGATCTATAGCTTTATATAATTACGTTTACTATAAAAGAAGGTAGGCTTTTTATAGAAGCTCCTTATTCTTTTTCTAGCTATAGTAATACTTATGTTAAGGGTGTTTAAAATGTTAAGCCCTAAGGGATAGCTAGTCTTAAAGGGGTAAAAATTAGTTCTTAGGTAAAAGTATTAATAATATAAGTAAAGGATATTAATAGCTTACGCGTATTAATAGGGCGTTAGTATTAAAAGTATATATAGTATAATTAAATTAATAAAAGAGCTTAAGTTAAATCTAAATAATAAATTAGTAAATAGGTTAAATATAATAGTAAAAGACTACTATCGCGTTCCTATATACATGACTTATCCCATAAATCCTAAGAGTCCCAAAAATCCCAAAGTCCTATACGCCAAGATACTTCTAGGACGCCTAATACTTCTAGGATGCGTGACTTAATCACGTGACTCGTGGCTAAGTTAGGAATCTTGGCTAGTCGCACGGATAAGTGTCCATGTCCCGTCCCACATCATGTTGGATTCCAACGGATTGTCCGATCACATGGTCCCTTTGTTTTGGCAAGGTGGCTGGCGCACCTGTACCCTTACTAGAGACGCATTTCGCCCTTGCCTAAGGCGGCTTCCACCCTTGCATTCTATAACAAAGTAAGGAATATAGAGGCGTCTTACCTCTTAAATACTTAAATAAAAGATAATAACCTTAAATTAATTAATATTTATTCTATTTTATTAAGATTACCCTTTAATTTAATAATTAAGAGTCTCACTGCCTTAAATAATTACTACCTTAACTAAGCTAATTACTATAGTCCTATTAACTCTTAGAGATCCTATAGTAATCCTAACTAACTACACGAACTATACGCTATAGCTAAATTAGCTTAAAATAAAATACTAATTCCTAAAAGTCTAGAATATTATTAACCTAGCGCTAATAGATAAACTAAAGCAGAAACCTGCGATACTAGTACCTCCGTTAATAAGTAATTACTAGCTAAACGCCGTCTATACAACTGTAAACCTAAATAGTGCACTAATATTGCTATTATATCTATTACTAGCGGGTGCGAAAGCATACAAGGACGATATTAACTACTATAAAGGATAGCTCGAGACCTACAAGATTATAGATTAAGCCTGCTAAGAAGAAAAGGCAGACCTTAATAAGATAGTTACTTTTTTTAAATTAATAATCTCTGCACACCTATAGAATAATTACTATATCTTTAGAGCAACACTAAAGTAATAGATTAATAACCTTATAATTATAGTTAGGGTTAACTATTACGATAAATATTAACAAGTAAGGGCATAATACTAAAAGGCTCTTAAGCTAATAAGAATAGCTAAATTATAGGCTATATAGCTATTTAAGTATAATTATATAGCTATAAAAGTAGAGACTAATCGCGTCGCAGAGCTTTAAAGGCTAGACTTAGTTAAAGAAGACTTTATAAAGGCAGTTGTCTATATTATATCTATATAAGTAATAACCTTCTAGCAACATAGAAGTAAGGATATAGGTATTTTACGGAAGCATATAATAAAACTCTTCTAAAACTATATAATCCTATAGTACCTAATTAAAGGCAAATAAAAGGGCGCTTTTACTACTATAGGTTTATCTCTTACTAATAGTAGTAAATCTATCTAGGCTATAGACAGGGACGCCTCTCTTATATATAAAGTAGTATTATTTAAAAGTTAGGAAAGACTTTAGAATTATAAATAATAAAATAATAGTTAACGTACTAGAGCTAAGCAGTCTATAATTATAGATATTAAGCTAGTAGTAGCTAGTAGCCTTAAGTGCCCTACTTATAAATAACGCTACGTATTATAAGACTGCTTCTACGCTTTCCTAAATAAGTAGCTAGATTAGTTTAGGCTAAAACCTAGAATAGCTACTCTAATAATATATAGGCTAGAAAATAACTTAGAGCTTTAAAAGAGCTTAAAGGTAGTTAAAAGATCTAGATTATAAGATTTTAGAGCTAGATTATAGAACTCAAGATTAAAATAATTATATACTTCTACTCTAACTTAAATTACTAAGGCTAATAATAAGTAACTAGATAGACGCTAGATTACTAAAATCCTAGCAAGCTTTAATGCTATATCCTTTTATACTAACCTAAATACGTATCTATTACGATACTTAGCTATACTTAATTTAGGCACTACTTATTATATTTTTAATAATATTAATCGCTTCGTCTCTCTTAGGCCACCGTTACTAGGAGACTTTATATAGGCGGGTAACGCATAAGTATAGATAAAAGGATATAAGAGCGTCTATCTTAGACTATAAAGTATAAAAGGTAACTAAATAATTAGGCTAGATAATATTACCTATTACCTAGATTTACTCTGTAATTTAGTATCGTTTTAATTACTTTAAAGGCAAGGCCTTTAGTAGGACATATAAAAAGATCTAATAACTCTAAAGAAAAGAGGTAATACTATACTAGTAGAACTTTAAGAGCTATATAGATAGTGGGTGTTAGAATATAGGACAAGGCTAGTAGGTGGTACTTATACTAAAGCTACGTATGCTACCTATAAGACTAACACACGTACTAAATAAAGACTATAAAAGGTAAATGTATTAACCTAGTACTAATAATTAGGCTATCTAGGCCCTTAGGCTCTCGAACACCTTATGTAGCAATCTAAGGGGGTAAGGATTAAAGGCCTCCCTACTATTAAGTATAACGCCTGTGGAAAAGCAAAACTAAAACGGCAAATATAATAGCAAGGCTCTTAATAAGACGCAACTTTAACAAATAATTATAATAAGTAAGAAGCCGCATTAGAGCGTGCTACTAAAGGCACCTATATACTAAGGAAAGCTTAAGGATTACCCTCTCTATAATATATAGAAGGAGGCTAAGCAATCTTACCTTTAGAGCTATAAGAAAATAAAGTCTTAAAGTAAAGTTACTATCGCTCTAGTAAAAGTAGCAGGTTAATAAATTCTTAATTATATATAAGTATATACCTATAAGTTTAATAAGTACTATTAATTATAAAAGTGTAAGGCGAGGTTAGTAGTGCGAGGCGATTAATAGTAGCACTTTACCTTATAAGATACCTACGCAGCAACGCTAGCAGGATAATTATTTTATATACTTATAGCAATTATAGCTTAGTTTGACCTAGAGCTTATCTAACACGACGTTACCAATGCTTTTGTCCACGCAAAGCTGGACAGAGAAATCTACATGAGGATGCCCCGCGGTTACTCGCGAGCAGGCACAGTCCTCCAACTACACAAAGCACTCTACGGACTGCGCATATCTCCACTGCTCTGGCAGAGAGAGTTCACATCAACGCTCCGTGATATGGGTTTCCAAACAGTGCCCCACGAGCCATGCTATCTTATTAAGGATGGTATTATTACCTTCTTTTATATAGATAACCTTATTGTTGCGTACAACAAGTTATAAAAGCAAGCTACTAAAGCTACTTTAATAAAGATAAGTACTAAATTTACACTTACTAGTGGTAATAAACTATAGTGGTTTCTAGGGGTCGAAATTATTAGAGACCGCCCGAATAGAAAGATCTAGCTTTTATAAGCTTTATATATTAATAAAATCTCGCGCCTTATTAAGAAACATAAAATATAGTATAAAATACTTATAGTAGTAGTTAAACTACTTCCTTAAACTAGACTCGCTAGTAAGGCTAAAGTTAATTAATATTAGTAAAAAATAGGATTAATCTTTTATACTATAATAACTACGTGACTAGATATTACCTTCGTAAGTTCTTAACTATTATAATTCTTAATAAACCTAAGTAAAGAGTACTAAGTAGCTACTAACTAAGTTTTCTTCTATCTTGCTAATACTAAATTACTAGGTCTTTAGCTTAGGGATGCAGATACTTTAGAAATAGTAAGTAACGTATTTTTTACTAATAATACGCTTAACCGCAAAAGCTCGCAAGAATATATTATTAAGCTATTTAGTAGGCTAATTGCCTAGAAAGTAAATAAGCAAGATATAGTTACTATATTAACTATAGAAGCTAAATTACTAGCTCTTTTATAGGTTACTAAGGAGGCTTTATTTACCTTATAATTACTAAAGGAGCTAAAAATTAACCTTAGTAATTCCCTTATTATAATTAATTACGATAATTAGCAAATAATCTAACTTATTACTAAAGAGATTACTAAACTATAGACTAAGCTTTACTATATAGATATCTATAATTATTAGCTAAGACAAAAGGTCGCATTAGGGACAATTAAGATAGACTATTAACGCTTAGAGGATATAGTTATAGATAGGCTTATAAAAGCCCTACTAGCTAATAAGTAGAGTAAGTTTTTAAATAAATGAAGACTTATAGAGATTAAAGACAAGATAAATAAAGAGGTTAACTTACTTATGCTAGAGTAGAGGATAGAAGCTTTTAAAATTAAACTATAAAGGATAATAGTATTAGATTACTAATAGATAGTTTCTAGCTTAAGGATAAGCCTAAGCTAAGGGGGTGTGTCTAATTATATAGTCTTTTTGTTTTGGCAAGGTGGCTAGCGTACTTATACCCTTACTAGAGACGTATTCCGTCCTTGCCTAAGGCGGCTTCTACCCTTGCATTTTATAATAAAGTAAGGGATATAGAGGCGTCTTACCTCTTAGATACTTAGACAAGAGATAATAACCTTAGATTAATTAATATTCATTCCATCTCATCAAGATTACCCTTTAATCTAACACGGATCTTAACAGTGCCTATGTCGCCACTATAGTACTACTTACTAGGTAGTGGTTCTTGAACTAATCAGGCTGCTTAAGTACCTATAGTATATATACAACTACTATTAGACTTTTTACCGCTATTTTTATAGGCGGAATTAACTATATAAGGTCTCTTATAACCTTATCTACCTACTACTAGAGCTTTACGTAGAAGTACGTACGTATCCTTATTCTAGTATTAAACTTAGTCCTAATTTTCTTTTTACGTAGGAACACGCGCTAGTAGTAAGTAATATATAATTTAACTTTATATAATTTTAGTAATTTATTAAATACTCCCCTATTACGCGTTTTACTAATTTTATTAATTTTTAGTTGTATTAGTATTTTAACTTTAATTTAAAATTAAATTATTATTTAAAATTAAATTATTATTTAAAATTAAATTATTATTTAAATTTTTTTATCAAGTAATTACTCGCGCTTACTATTATCCTTATTATTAATAACTTTATTAAATACCCCCTTATTAAGTAATTATTTATTTTTTTAGTAATATAGGCTTTTAGTCTAACTAAGGCTCCTTATCCTTAAGGTAATATTTATTAACGTATATATTAACGCCATTGTCGTCCGCTATAGATCCCTGCTCCTTTATTGTTACAAGGGGTTTACGTACCTAAGCCTGATCTAGGTTAGGGAAGGATAGGTTAAGAGTAAGACGCCTTACGGATATATTTAGTAGTTAAAAGCTTAATAGTAATAGCGGGATATTTTACGAATAATCTAATTCTATAATAAACTATAAAATAACTAACTAGGAGATTTACTAATTTATTATAAAAATATACATATAGTATATTAAATTAACTATAAGGAGTAAAAAAGGTATAAAAAATTATTAAATTATATATTATGTATTTTAGCTTTTACTATTATTAGAATTATTATTATAGTCCTGCTAAGACCCTAAGGTCCTATAAAATCTTGCATTATGCGGGACCTTATTACGTAACTACTAACCTAAGCTATCCTGCGCTTTCTTGTGTTCCTCCGTCCTAGTAATTTTGCTAATAATAACTCTCTTAGCGTAATTATCTAGTTCCTTTGTTCCTGTGGGGTTTGTGATCGTAACATCTATGGGCTCGTCCGTGCCTGCAAATTGTAGGACGTGTAGAGGTGCCCTCTGTAGCTCAGTTTTACGCCTCCTCGGAGGGTTGCGACCGGCGTTAAACACCTTTAAGATCTTCCTTTTTTAAGTACTTAGTATATTACACCTGCTAGTAAGTTTACTTCCTCTATTATAATATCTCTTATATAAAATTAGTTACCTAAAAAGCGTGCAGCCACTCAGAAACTCGCCCCAAGTGGGTCGGGAAGGTGTTTTGCACAGCGTAATAAATACGTTTTAGCGTCCCGCTAGACAAGGAGCGAATCCAATCTTCAAGCTCCACCATCAAACACAAACCACTCCAAAGCCTTTAAAACTGGGGTATCGTCTTCCTCGGACTACTCTACCATTTCAGCACTGCAAATTCACTCGAGGGCACAATGCCTGGACTGCCTAAGAACCTTTTGAGTACCTCCTAGAAGTACAAGAATCACACGTGAGTAGAGCTCCCTCTGCCTTGAGATTGATTACTATTCACTAAATCCTCATTGTCTTGAAGCGATTCAATCACTCAATGGCTTGCATCAACTGCCCAGACTCGCGGCTATGTCTCTCCCAAAGCGAAGAAGACCGGCAAAACCGGTAAAAACCCTCAGGGACGTCCCACGTATACCGTAGCTACCAAGGAATGGACGGCCATGGCTGAGTTCATTGCCGGCATCACTGACCCCACTGTAAATGTTCCCGAGAAACTTGCAGTGCTACTAGATGCCACTATCGGCCTTCGACAGTCGTACTCCAACGACATCGCTGAAGTCCTTGAGGAAACGGATGCCTAGAAAATGTCGGACGATAGACACGCATTCCTCCTTGATGTGCTGAATAATGTACGCAGCATATTGAGCCCACTACCAACCAAACGTACCAAGGCTTAGTCTTCTCCTCAGACGTTCGAGGAAGTTATGAACGTGTTTGAGCATTTGGAGCTACAGGAGCCCCCAAAGGCATTCGAGCAGGCCCCAGATATCATACCTGCAAAGGTACCCATTTTCAAAGCAGAGCACTCCGACGATATGGAAGAAGCTTACTTCGCTTTGTACCTCTTGCTTCGCGACTTCGCCAAGCTGCGCACAGAGGTCTCGCATGCTTGGAGCGGCTACAAGAACGGAGGTCACGATATCGTTGCTGCCTCTATCACCACCAACGTGGCTGTGGACTTGCTCGCTCCATGAATGAAGACCCTAAGGGCATATTCCAAAAGCATGGCGGTATAGTTAAGATGTACCAGGTCTTCTGCGCCTCGCAAATGATCCCAGAAAGCACAGCCGCCAAGATCAGCAACAAATTGAGCAAAAAGGATCCAGAATATCCTCAGCTCCCGCGAACGTCCGGGAGACGAGATGAACTTTGCCATGTACAAGGCCGCTGACAGCGTACTATGGCCGACGTACTTGTTGCTCGATGCTTGGTGCATCATGCACAAAGTCAACCCACATCCAGAAATGAAGACGGGATTCTATGGAACATACGACCCAGCTTCGGATCGGGCTCGCAAGAGCGACAGGAACAAGTTCCTCTAAGAGAAGATCCTGCTGCTCTCGAACTTGCCAGAATTTTACTTCTACCACCGCAGCACCAAGCCTAACCCACCACCCGTTGAGGACGAGTTCATCCGCCTTCTGCGTACCATGTTTGAAACCAAGGAAGTCACGTTGCCGGTTGTGTTTGCCACTACACTCTTCCTGGACATCCACCACATACTTCGCGATGAGGTTGATTACTGGTTCAAGCGCTTGACGGACGCAACGCACTATGTTTTCGGCGACATCCAGGAAGAGCTGAAGTTCCACGCCGACATCAAAATGGAGACTTGGCCCAATCAAAACGACAAGTTCCTGCAGCATTTCGTCGAGACAATCGAGTTCTGGGTGCACAAAGACCATCGGCGAGAGGTCGCGCCCAAGATGGGCCGCATGTTCACGCCCGAGCCATTCCACCTCTTCCATAAGCACCCTGGTGGTGTGACCTATGGAAGTACTGGTCGCTAATGCAGTTCCACGAATTCAGCATCACCTTCGTGAACGCCTGGGGCACCGTAATGCCTTGCGCACATCTCTACAACGCGGTAGGAGGCGGCACGCACACAGACATGGCGTGGAAAGACCTCAACATCGTCATCGTCTGCAAGACCCGAAGTCGTTCTTCGTCGGAGAAGCACCTACCGCGCCCGACGAGTGTCTAAAGCGCTTCGCTCTCGCAATGGGCGCATCCGCCGCTAATCTAGCCCGGTCGACCCGCACGAGGAGGGCCTTACGCTCTCTAAGAAAGGCCCAAAGGGCCAGCGCGGCCAACGAACCGTACACTTGGCGTACAGCTCGTAGTTCCGTACCGTGCACAGTTCACTTGACAGTCTTTAAGAGAGAAAAAGACCAGCGCGTGGCACGTGCACGGTACGGAACCACAAGCCGTACGCCAAGTGTACTGTTCGTTGGCCGCGCTGCAAAGGGCTTGAAGGAGCTCGGCGCAGTATTGCAGACCTTCCGCGCACGTATCTGCGACGCCAATGGCCCAAAATACATCCGTGCCGAAGATGTGTAGAGGATTATTGACAACAGTAGCTGGGAGCACGAACTAGACGACCATGACAACGTACAGCATGTGTGCAAGGAAATTGGCGAAAAGCTTAGGTCTGCACTGAAGAAGCAGCTCCCTGTCGATAAGTGTGTAGGCCTTGTACGTGACTTATTTCATGCCGAGATGGTCGAGATCTCTTTTGATTACTTGCGGCTGCATCGGTAATGCTGGCGTCTGTTGCGTGTAGTGAAGGATGCCTGTCGCGACGGTCTCATCCGCTTCTATGGACCGGACTAAATCGAGAAGGAGAGCCAGCTGCCGTTTATCGTGGGTTATGTGCTTATGAAGCCACGTCGACTCAGCAGATGAATGATTTACTAAGAGCAAGTCAGCCTAGGGTACAGGTAACTAGCCAGGTGTTGAAAAAAGCGAAGGAGGTGGTCGAGGGCTAGATTGTTACAACTAGGGGGTTGATAGTCGAGCAGATACTTCCTCGTGCGCTGGATCTGCACATCGAATTTGAGACGGTGACGGAGACGGCGGGTTGATTATGACTTTGATGAGGACGAATCGAGTTATACACGGCGGCGACTCTGCTTGAATCTGACACGGGTACAGAGACACGTAAGAAGTCCAGGGGTCTTAAAATTAACCTAGACACATGTCTGAAATGGACACTAATTAGGAATCTCTCTTATCATATTCAGTCGTGGGTCACTCGTTATTCTCACCTTCCCGTGAAGGAATGAAGAAAAGCTGAACTTACCTACTCTTCTTTGGCTTAGCTACTAATTCTTGAATATGCCCAACCTACACCCTCAGTTGCGCGTTATCGCTCGTCTATAGCGCGGCGGAGTAGCAGTCCGTCAAACGGGATTCAAACATGATGAGTGAGATACATGATGCATGACAGCACGCTCTCTCTCTCTCTATCCAAGATGCTTCGTAAATACAACATGAACAGCGACTAACAGCCGTAGATGACATGCATAAGAGAACGACTCGAACGCAGTGATATCCAGCCAACACAGTGGCACGATACATAGGTAGAAAGTATATTCTCGGCCGTTGTACTTTTCATCCCGCAGTACCACGAAAAAACTATATCAAGCTGTAGTAGCTGAATCTGTACCTTGACTTTTGAAGGTTTCCAGCAGGATGGTCGCGAATTCCTCTTATCCATCTGAACTCATCTCAGTAGCTTCTACGCGAGATATGAGTGAGTAAACAATATAAAGGGTACGACACGATAGAAAGGTGCTACGACCCCATATGAGGTATACCATTCGTCTCCTTATTTCTCCATTGACGACTCTCATTCCCGGTTCTCGTGAAGCTAATCGAGGGAAGTCTTCTAGCATGACATTGCCGTAGCCACATCGTTTCTGGGCCGAGGAACTCATTCGGTAACGAGAGAAGAGCATCGAGCTATCGTCTTTGCTTGGTTCTTCTCTCGTTAGGTGGGCCCGTACGCGGAAGGCTCCGCGCTCTCCAGAAAGAATGCCTTCGTGGTCTTGATACCTCGCACTCTTTGCAAAATGCGAGTCTGCGCGCAAGCTTGAGTACCGACTAGCTCTGTTCACAAGCTCAAGCTTGTAGACTGTTGACCGAAGTGTCTGAACGCAAGCTGACCCTTCTCACCGCTCATTTCCGCAGTTCCCGGCGTCCCCATACTCAAAGCCACAGAGCCTTCCGCCTCCCCCAAAATCCATGACAGTCATGTGCAGCAAACACCGTCTCCACCAAGCACCTCGTTAATATCGCCCAACCAGAAATAGTTCTCGTGTGACGCGTCCCCATTGGACGGAAAATCCAGCTCTTAAGCGAATGCTGCACGCATACCCAAAAGGCGCCCGCAATAAGCGCCATGCAATATACACGCCTTTGGTTCTCGGAACAAGCCACATTCCCAGCATTGTGCTGCCTGTGCTGCGCTGCGCACCGTTTGGGCACAACGGCGAAGCAGAAGAGTATGGTGTAACTGGATGTCAGGCGGGCGATGACGCGAGAGCCGCACATCGCAGGATCATGGCCAAGGCGAAGCGGAGAGGATCACGATACTTCATAGGTAGCTGCTGCATTTTGAAGAGGAGGGGTAATCTAAGCGTCGAGGTTACACTGCGTTGTCAGCTGGTGAGTGGTACAAAGCTCCCTGATCATCACCTCCGTTTGAGCGCTGCTTTACTCGTGTGGGTACTGCTCACTGCTCAAAGTACTCTGCGTTGCTGATCCCGTGATCTACAGTCGTAGGACTGCCTGACCTGAAGGGTAGCGAGGGCACTGGTGCACCACTCGGGCACGATACTGGACATCTCGGACCGTGTCGGGTAAGACCGTAAATGTGTTCCGAAACTTATCTCGTACGCTGAGCTCAGCGAGCTACTGTCGTGCACCACACCTTTACCATGTGCGGCGATGCTCCGCTATGTAAGCTGCAGCCAACCTTGTACTCCCACATCGCGCAGCGAACCCTCTAAATTAAGAAAATAGTGCTGCAAGCTGTGCAGTGTGCACCCATAAGGGTCGGTTCAGGTCACCCTACTGCTACACTTTCTTAGAGTATAGTAGTGGATTCATGTACTTTAGATCTGGCTTTGGACTAGGACTAAGTCTGTGCGTGGTGATATTACGAACGGGGATTGTACGGCCGCCCGGCGCCTAGCGATATGACAGCGGAGATGATCTTCCGGCACGTGGTGACTTTGACAAGTACCCCTCTCCACAGGCGACGTTGAATTCCCGGATGCGGAAGCGGCGGACGCACAAACGCTATGGATTCTGTAGCAAAGTATGCAAGTCGTGTATCAGCCAAACGCCTGCGGTGTTGCGTCTCCGTTGGTATACTTACTTTATAAAGGGTATCCAGATCCTGAATTGGGTTGACAGAGGATTTGGGTGGAGATGTTTCGACATTGAGCAGGTGACGTTCTGTAGGGATGCGCATGAAGCTCCACACGTCACATCGCTAACGTTCAACTTGTCTTCGTGGACTGCCTATCGCTCGATAGCATGAATCAAGGCAAAACGCTTATGGGGCCGTCCGCTAACGTAGAAAGCAAGAATAGGCGCATTCCAACGCCTTCTGCCGAAGAAGCCCCCTGTATGGCCTGATGACCCAACTTGCGACCCATCAGGGTCTCGCGCTGGATTTATTACCATTTCTCTGCTGTCAAGATCTGTCGGGCGGCGCCGAGGAATGAAAACCATGTTGCAAGGTGGTTGGGAATGCGGAGCGCATGACGCGCGTGTGACATTCTTCTGTCGTTGATCCACCTCAAGTCTAAGAATGGTGTTGAGCGAACGAACGATAAACCTGTGCTGCGGGGTAAAAGTGGGCATACGATTGGCCTTCGTCATGATCCGGCATGCGAACGCACGGATGCTGGGCGGCAGCAGAGTTTCGAAACACTGGCCACCGGCCCGTCTGGATTGGCTTGTCCCGTGCATGAACGGTCCAACTCCAGATGCGAACCAGCCAGATGTCGCATGGGTCGGCATCCCTGCGAACACATTGGTGGTGGGGACATGTGTTCTGAACTTTCAGGAATTTGTCTTTTATCGAGGTGACATTTGTTACTGCATTTGTGGCTAATTGTTGCACGAAAACGACCCAGTATCGCGCATCTTCCGAGTTTCGGGAGCGAGCGAAGAATGCAAGGTCATTTGGGAGCACAAAGAATTGTCGAACATCAATGCTTAGTCGAGCTCTCTCGCATTGATATTGATTGCGGAGATGTATCTGGAAGCGTCAGTGCCAATCGGTTGCGCACTCATTGTCTGGTGAAAAGTGGCGTACGCCCTCCCTCCGCCTCCTGCCGCGAACGGGTCGGTCTTGACGGTCGGTGCGTGAGGATTATCCCGCTCGTCCGTCCAGCCTCTTGCTTTTTGTGGTGTGGGGGCCGCCCTTTCGAAGCAGGAACAGAGTTCACATGCAGCTTCCCAAACGCTGTTGCCTGGAAAGATGTAAGGGGGTGTCCGTATCTAACACAGCTGTTGGTCCGAAGGATTATTTGGTGCATCATCCTCGACTACGCCGTTCGGGAATCATAGACAATATGTGTGTGATATTGGCATGGGTGTCCTTGGACGCCCTAAAGAGCCTCAACGCCTCCTGCCGCCTAGTAATCCCATGTGGATCCCGTCCTTGGGGGCAAGAACTGTAGATAGAAGGACTTTGGGTCCTGGATTACATCCAAGGCAAGGCGGAAACCAAGGCGAGCGTAAGACGAACCATACTCCTTTTTTGTTCGCTGATGATTCCCGTGTCGGGTTACCAGTAGCACGGGTTGATCTCACACACTGCATAGTGTCTGCATCGTGCAGTCGCCGAAGCCAAAGACAGAAGTTGCGACTAATTTTGTCGCATTGCCCTGGTGCGATAGCTTCATCCCCAGTTTTGGAGTGGCATCGAGACGCTGCATCAGCAGACGCAAGCCGGCATTGAACGAGGGTGAGAGGCCATTTGTTCGTCGCACACCCTCACAGAATAACGGCCACTTGCGACGCGAGGTTATTGGTCTCCTGCGGCCCGCGTCACAGCGCTTTCGTCAGCCGCCCATGCGAAAAAGCACCTTGGTGAAGAAGCTAAACGCCAATCTCGAAGGATCTCCACGTTTTCTTCGGTGCAGCTTCCATGCGCTGCGTAAGGCTGATGCGAAGTGCAGTCATACGCGCTGCGTGGGAGGCGAGGCAGAAGGCGCAGCGCACGCCAATAGCGAGGCGAAAACGGATATGCAAGCGCTCGTTGGCCACCGTCACAATCAATGACTGTGAGGATATTGCGCAGCGGCGTATGGGGTCGCGAAATTCACGGCGGGAGGCGTAGCAGGGCTGTGAGTCGTCGGCATTTCGAGCTTTGTTTTTTTTTTTTCGGGAAGGGTAGGCGCTGTAATTATAAGGTGTGGTGGTACAGAAGAAGCAAGGAGCGAAAAAGACCGTGGCCTTGAGACCAATGTGAGGTACCGTTCCTGCCGATGTCTCACATCCCATGTGGAAGGTGCACTAAACTTCAGAAAAGGCAAGCGCGTTCGGAGATAGGAGAGGCCACCGTCATGGTGAACATCACAAAGTGGAGGACAATGTGCGTGCGAATAGCTAATGTATTGATAAAAAATGTGGTATCGTTTTGACCTTGCGGTCGCCGCAATGAGCTGTTCTAAGCCCGTATCTAAAGACGCCTAGAGAACCACTCTGATGCCAGCCAGACAGAAATAAAAGACCAGTAGAAATCGAAGTGATTGGAAAGGGAATGGGGAATCGTAAATGAGAACTTTTCCTGTGACCCGCCCAATGCAAGTTCATCCTAGTAGTACAGTACAATTGGATCGTCCAGAAAATGCTGTGCAGAATTACATTAAAGCAGAAAATGACGCACGGGTATCTCGCAGTAAGAGCAAGGACGGAGTGCAAACAAACCAAAACAAGAGCAGTAACAATGAGAGGCCATAACATGGTCTCAGCCCAGACAAACGCCGGCGCCAAAGCGTCTAGGCTGAAGGATGGCGAAGGATCTCTTCGCAGTTCGCATCAAACCGCATGCTCCACAAGCGCATGCCGGTCATGAGCTTCTCCGTCTTCTCGAGCTCGCGGTCGCGTCCGAAAATGGAGTCGACGAACTCACAGCCGCTGTTCTTGCCCATAGCAAGAGGCTTCTTCTCTCCCGTCTCTTTCTTAGCCGCCTTCCACATGTAGTCCTCGCAGACCTTGAGGAGCTTAGCGAAGCGGATCCACAGACGCTCCCCGCTCTCGAGGAAGTCCTCAACCATCTCATGGTTCTCCTTCTTACGGATCTTAGGCATCGTCTCTTCGGCACGCTTGACCTTGCCGGCAAGCTGGATGAGGAGGAGCCAAAGCTCACCAGCCATCTCAGCCAAGGGGGTGGCTGGTCCGTAGTGGAAGACAGTCCAATCGTAGATCCACTTGCCAAGGGAGTTGGCGTCAAACACACTACCCAGGAGCATGATGGGTTCTTCGGTGGGGTCCCAGTTCTTGTACGAGTAGCCAGCGGGGATACCGGCGCGGCGTGCGTCTTCTTCGGTTGCTTTTGCTGCCGTCTTGGATGCTGGCGTGGGCCGCTTCGGTGCTGGCTGCGATTGCGGCTGCGGCTGCGGACGGCTTTGGGTGTGAGACGCACGTCGTGGACGGCTCGCTTTTGGCTCTGACTCATAGATAGGGACCTGGTGGCGGACATGGTAATCAGCATAACCGTACGTGGCATGGCGTGAGTACGGCGGCGGCGGGTCTCGCACGTATTCGTAATCGTAGTCGCCATAGACGTCCTTGGATTGCGCATAGCGCGCTGATACCGACGGACGACGAGCCTTCTCACGATTGGAGCGTTTGAGAGGCGTCGCGTCCGTGTCGCGGCGTTGCCGGCTCGTCTGAGCGTAACCAAAATAACCACTTACATATTCGGGCGTGCGCTGAGGCGTCTGATAGTAGCGCGGCGAATTGTACGATGGCATGGTGCCCCCACGCGGCGAGGCGTACGTGTACTGCGGCGGGACCGCGTGCGATGCGCGTCGCGAGTGTCCTTGGACTTTGGGCGAGGCGTGCGGCGACGGCGAGGCTCCTTGTGCGCCGTAGCGGGGGGAGTAGTAGCCAGGGCCCGGCGACATTGGGGGCGTGCGGCCGTGCTGCTGGTAGGCGGCGTCGTAGGGCATGTAGCCCGGCGGAGGCGTGGGGTATGGCGGAACGAAGTTCATATTTTCGCGGTGGTGGCGTCACCGGTAGGAGAGCGAAAAGAGGAGAGGAAGAAGACCAGGCGCGCGCGCAACAGCTGGGAATTCACCGCCTCACCGTTCGCAGAATCCGTTTGTGTGTCGCTGTCGGGTGGTGTGCGAGAATGGGAATGAAAGCTCGACGGCAGGAGAGAAGGAAAGGGTGTTCTGTCGACAGCACATTGAGCTTTACGGTGTAATTTTGCTAGAAAATGCCAGAAGGATCCAGAGTCAGGATCCTAGGTCGCGGTGTTGAGAAGTGCTTGGTAATTTGGTGTTGGTACAAAGTAGCCTCAGAGGAGAGAGTGTGCGCGAAGCGACGGGTTCGGCACGATTATGTACCCAGACCGCATGCATTTGGGTTTCCGCCCGCGGTCCAAAAGCGACGCACGTCTGACTGGGGCCTGCCTGCAGCCCTTTACCCCCTAGTCCGCCACCTGCCCACCCCTGACACACCCCCGATCGCATTCCTAATCTATGGGTCTGACTGTGCTCCTACCATATTACACCCCGAGCGTGTATTTCTGGGTGCGCTGGGACGGGCGCCTCAGCCTCCACGCGGCGTATGTATGAGTCTCGCTGCGAGGGTGGACGCTGCCTCTGCTGAGTCTGCATCACCGCGACGACGAATCATCGCATCGCTGCCCGACGTGACTCGGCGGCATGCGAACAGGAGGGCAGCCTCGTCACTCGCCGTGCGTATTCGAGCCGTATGCTTTGTTGTTATTATCACGGTAATATTGGTCTCCAAAACGCCCACACAAATATCCGGCCCTGGACTGGACGGCAGGCCCAGTGACTGTAAGCACACCTCGCCCGTTGTCCCTCCTTACTGTGCCGTGCCACGCTTGGGCAACGCTCTCGCACGCACCCTGTTTAGCTGCTCGCCATGGTGCCATTGTTTCGTGCACCATGTGTGTGCGCGCTGCTTCGCTCCAGCTCGGCGATAGCATGCCTCCCTGCTATTCTATTCTAGAGTACTATAGCAGTACCTCGCGCTCCACCCTCATGAAGATCCAACGGTAGGCAGCGTGGCTGCTCGTCAATGCGCACCCAATGCAACCGCCCGGCCGTGTCTTGAGAGGCTGCCCGCTGGCCCCAGCGGCAGTCCACTTCCTTCCACGCGGGACGGGCTCAAGTACGCATTCGGCCGCCGAAGACCAGAGCCCAATATTTCCAACTCGGCCAACATTCCCATCAGCACTTGTAACTGTCACTACGTTCGCTAGCTTCGCTGCTACGCCAGGCCGGCGCTGCGGAAGGGTGGAATCTGGATCCGTCCCAGACGGCGGAGAGCAAGCGTACCAAACTCGACCTCGCCCAACGACTTGCCCGGCGACTTGCCCGGCGCCGCTGGGATGCCCTGCCCAACGGTCGCAATTCCAGTTGAGCCGCAATGTCTGACCACGCTTGGGGCTCAGTGTGAGCCTCCCTCGAGTATTGGACTTGGACCGCACAGCAATCTCCGCTCGAGGGAAAAATTTTCTCGATAATGTCTCACAAATTGTTACCAGGAGTACGCTGCTGCTGCCCACCGCTACTCTGAATATCAAGTCTCCTGTTTGTGTATGGATGACGCCGGCCCCGCTGCTGCATCTTCACGCAGCCACGCGCCCATGATTCGATAGCAGGAAGCGAACAACACAGCGCGCACATGCTACGATCTCCAGTGCGCAGACAAGCTTGTCTCGAAGCAGGTTTCCTTGACCGAAGTCGTGTGTGCGAGGACAGCCACTGGTTAAAACGGAACGCCAGGTCCCGCATTCTGCATGAAAGCTTCCTGCTTGACTTTGTTTCTACTGCCATTTCCACCCTTGTAATCTCTCTTCGAAATCTTGGCACACAATCATTTCGAATTTTGGATACGTTCCCGGACCCCCTATTGGCCCTCATCGCATGTTATATCCCTGTGGCGCTCCCACGGGCTGCACGCTTACCGAGCGCAACACACTCCAAACGTCAAAATTCCTTTACACTGCCTCGACAACTCACCTTGCGTACGGATGCTCTGACTCCCAGTCTGTGTTTGCTCCACTACCCGTATCAGCGCCATTGGCTCAGTCTCACCGCGATATCGCGACTCCTTATCTTGAGAGCACGTCTTGTACGCACTGTCGCAATCCCTCTCAACGAATGCGCCGTGGCCGCGTCAACGTTTGAATATGTTGTTTTCGCCGGAAAAGCCACCGGGCGGAATGTTGCTTCGTCGATACCAATGCACCGTTCGGGATACGTACCTTCTAGCCAAGCCAATGACGCAGCCCTGCTCGGGTTCACGCACCCTCGCTTTTGCAGCCCTAAGGTGGGTTTGCAGCTTTCGCAGACCAGGCGGCCACGTTCGCTGCGCTGGCTGAGTCGCTGAGAGATACATGCACGGCCGGCCCTAGCTGCATGCTGCACCTGTAATCCTAAAATATTCCTCTACGTTGCATCACCAATAGCGTTTCAGATCGAACCCCTGCAAGCCGCTATGCGTCAGGGCCCTGTGGCGGTGCATGATCACATGATCCTATACAATTTACCCGTTTATGGTCTAGAAATGGCGGCGAATGCCCATACAACGCGCTCCCTGTGGCAAATACTTTCGGACCACGCGGAGCTGAGGCGCTTAGCTCTGGAGTTGTACCTAGTAGCTTGTGTACTCTCCGTTGCCTGACATGTCACTTCGACAGGCTCCTCGCGGATGTCCGATAGACCCGCTTTGTCCGAAAGATGAATTACTCTCGTCGTCCGCCTCGTTAGCTAATTTGTTGGGAACCAGAAACGAAACATGTGATCAAAGCGAGTCCAGGGCTGCAATCCACTATCAAGCGGTGAGAGGCGAGACGAAACGCGTTCGCCAGTGCAGAGACCCGGATCTTGGATTTGCCCCTCCAGCTCCAGCTATGACTCCTATTGTCGCCGCCTTCGAAACCACGCAAGTTGTGTCTGGTGACTGTGTCAGTCGCCAGCTGTATCTTCTATTCCGCTATTATCCATGAAAGAGAAGCAAAAAAATCGCGGTGTAGGCGCAGCGAGAGGCCACTTCTTGAGTAGTTCAAACTTGGTGGTGAGTCATCTCTCAGGAGATCTCATGCCTGGGTGTTAGCGAACACCACCACAACAGGCTTTTCCAAGCAACCTCACTGGAGCAGCAAACAAGCAGCATGCAAGGGGGCGGAGCTCATGCGTCATACCGTGCGTGGCCCCCCAATGCTGTGGAAGCAAACTATCAATAGCCGCCCCCCAGTGTAGCCTCATCGTGGCTCCACAACCCGTCGCTGTTCAAAGTCGCCTACATTTTTGCAAGACCCGCGCCAGGCTTCCATTATATGTCTGCTAACATTACAGTCCGCTATTTGTTACCGCGTTCCGTCCCGTTTCTTTCCCCGGCCGGATTATCGTGCAAAAGCGAACTATAGCTATCCTTGCACGTCACCAACCAACCCTCTCGTCGTGGCCGATTGCTCATTCCCACTTGCACTGGTTCTTCAGCAGCGAGGTCAAGATGACTGGAGTCAACGTTCCTCTGCCACTGGGACCACGAATGATTGCATCCTTCACCCCATGAACCGGCAACCATCGCTCGGACTCCTTATCAGTGCGTCTGACCGGCGACCAACCGGGACACTGTTGCCTAGAGTCCTTCGACGGATAGCGACATGCTGTATACAGGCGGTCGTTGGAGCTCGTGATCGCGCGTGGCAAACGAAACACGACGCACGCGAAGAATTGGAATATGCAGGCAGCCGTGCCTCACTGCTTGCTTTGACGACGCGTCTCGAATTTGAGACCGCGACTGGAAGACTGCATCACGAGCCTAATTTCTCGATTTGCCTTCGTGTTGCTGCCTACGCATGGTCTCGCATCTAGAACGGTAAGTGGTCAGCTGAAGTCTATAGCTTAGCGCCGCGGTGTGTTAGGGGCTAGGTTGCAGGCGAAACAAAACGACGTTCTAGTAATGAAGACGTCGGTGAGTGGGGAAATTGTAAGCGTAGTGTGTAGTGGATATACTATGTTTCAGCTCCCTTTGGAGCGCGCGCTCAAATGTGGTTGCCAATGAACAGCTAAATTTTCAGCCTGGAATGGGCGCAACGTTTGTGTATGGCATACACACTCATCCAAACGCTTCTTAAATCTAGGTGGTGACTCCCTTTCTGAAGCCTTCACCGAGAACTTTCTAACCAGATCTTAGCCAACGGCTATGGTGCTATTATCACAAAGTTCGAACGACAAATATATAACCCTTGTCGCGTACTACTTGTGCGAATGTCGACGCCGAGCCTCACCGTTTACCACTCTTGAATGTCCTTGCGTAGCTTACCAAGTTATCTACGGGTATCATAGCCAGCCAATTGTTCAGTCTTTCCTTCCAACTTGCTGCTCATACTCGCGGATATACTTCTGATTATACGGCTGAGTCAAGGCGTCCGAGGCTCCACGATAGACATGCACTGCAGCTACTAGTGCTCCGGAACCACGTCCGACACCACAGTTTACGACACCCCACAGGTGTTGCAGCCCCGCTTGTTCGTTCCTACCACGACTCCGTTTTCTCACAGAAAAGCTGCAGATGGTCACCACGTCCGGCGGACCCGAAGCTATCTTAGTACGTATTCAAGTTGGAAGCTCAGCTTCTTGGAATTGTTGCGTTTTCGACAATCACAGCATTCTTGTACTGCGTTATGCTGTGGCTTGGTGAGGCTGCGATGGTGCCAAGATTCATCCAAGTTGGAAGCTTTTCTGTACAGTCCCTTTTTGTTAATTCGTTCGCTTTAGAGAGCGGCGACTAAGCCGCGGGACCACCGGACATGACGACCCTCTGTAGAGTCGACCTTTAGCCCAACTTTTTTGATATTGACAGCTTGCCTACGAAGAGTCATCTCGCGAGATACACGGTTGCGTGTGGTCTCTACCACATGCAGAACTACGGGCTGCAGATATCAATAAACCATACATGAACATCGCATTTGCCCTTATAAAACCCGCTAGAGAAGCGCTTGAAGGCACATAATTTGTTTGACAGCCAGCCCGGCATGAAGGACTAAAAGCCGCTAGCCAGATGTGGTGTCGTTCTTGCTGTTTTTGGATGACAGGTGTGAGCGATGCGCGAGGCTGACCTTTTGTTGGGATGGTAGCGAGATAAGTGGGACGGTGGGATGAAGTTCAGCCACTCTTGTGGTGGGGATGGTTTCCGGTGCTGTGAGGAGCCGAGAGGCTGAGGGGCTAGAGTGTATATGTGGCTGTTGTGCAGGCTACCTGCATTTGCCGGTGAGCAGGTACCGAATTTACCTTCCCCGGCATCCTCAACACGAGGATCGTGGCGAAGAATGGGCAGCCTACCTGCTACCGTCGTTCTCATACCTCCTGGGAGAAGGACGCACGACTGGAATGCCAGAGCGATGGCAAGTGGACGACAGCCGCGTACTTCGCATCTGCAGGTAGATCTTGCGCGATTTGTGTAGTTGAGCTTAGAGGGTGCCGTGACTGGCTGATTAAAGTCGCTTGCTCCATAGGTCTGGTCAACGACCTAGGGTTGTTGAATGCGCGCCTTTGCAAACCTCGGGCGCGAGCACAGTGGTGCATTACACGTCAGCTACCGGGAAAGCTTGACGATAAATTAGCTTCTGAATCGTCAACTGCGAGCTTTGTCTCCTCCGACCCTCCCCCCGGCCGTTGGAAACAACATCTTGGCTTACTTGGATAGACTAAAGCCGGCTCCTGCCCCTTCTTCCACAACGACCATCGGGATGCGCGCCGCTAAAAACGTCGAGACGAAGAGCGGTGCTATGGTTATCGGTGCAAAAGACTTGAGTGCAGATGTCGAGAAAGCCTTCCAGGAGAGCACAGTAGCTTCTGAAGAGAAGGAAGTGTCGAATTGGAACAAGCCGTGGAGGTTTTGGCTGGCGTCGCTGTCGTTATGGCTGACGGTATTGCTTGTAACGCTTGATGCCACGGGATTGGCAGTCGCAATTCCAGTACGTTCTTCACTAGTTCAGCAGTTTAGTGCGCATGAAACTGACGAGACTGCAGAGTATGACGACTCAGCTGAACGGCACCACACTCGAAGCCTTCTGGGCTAGCATCTCCTTCATGCTCGCCGTGGCCGTCGTCCAGCCGATCTACGTTACCGTCTCAGATGTTCTCGGACGCCGCATCCCTCTCTTTGTTGGCATGACGCTGTTCTCTATCGGCGCCGTCGTGTTCGCGTTGGCGCGTGATATGAATACTGTGATTGCAGGTAGAGTGCTGCAGGGCCTAGGCGGTGGTGGATTAGACGTGTTGAGCGAGGTCATAGTGACGGATATGACGACTCTGAAGGAGCGACCGCTCTGGATAGGACTCCTCACAATACCCATGGCCATCGGTACGATTCTGGGGCCCATAACTGGGGCACTGTTCAGCGAGTATGCCAGCTGGAGGTGGCTAGGATGGTACAACATGCCCTTTGTCGGAATCGCGGCGCCTTGTGCGTACTTCTTTTTGAAGTTGAAACCCCTCGAAGACTCGTTGATGACGAAAATGCGACGACTGGATTGGTTCGGCATGGGGTTGTTCGCCACAGGAGCGGTCCTCTTCACGCTCCCACTAAGCTGGGCATCTGCCATCTACCCATGGAACTCGTGGCAGACACTGGTGCCGTTGATCATCGGTATTGCGTTCCTTATCGGATTCGGTGTGTGGGAGCGATATCCAGCGCAGCCATGCATCCCTCATCGCATATTCGGAAATACTACAGCGAAGGTCACGCTCATTGGTGGTTTCATCCATGGAGCAGTAATCTACGGCGCGCTACTCTACCTGCCACTGTACTTCCAGGCTGTGTTCAGTCAGACACCCCTCCAGTCCGCCGTGTCACTGCTCCCGATATGCGTTTTCGTGGTCGTGCTGAGCGGGGTCGCAATGCTGGCCATCGAGCATACACGCAAATATCAGTGGTTAATTTGGGCTGGGTGGGTCTTCCTCGCGGTCGGCATGGGCCTCACCTCGCTGTTTAATCGCAACACTTCACCAGCGGCATTGGCAGGCTTTCAGATCATCACCGGCATAGGCCTGGGTACACTCTTTGCGGTCCCGACTATCACCATGCAGGCCAGTGCCCCCACGGTCGATGATCAAGGCCTAGCCGCTGGCATTTTGGTGTCGTTTCGCCTTTTCGGTGGCCTGGTTGGTATGGCATGTGGTGCTACAGCCTTCACTAGCACGTATGGGCGGGCTATTGCGGAATTGGATGACTTGCCGGAGTCTCTGGATGTTCTGCGAGACCGTGAAAATGCGGTGGCGTTCATTCCAGATCTACGGAAGGTGATGCTGTCCAATGATCTGATGCGACCGATTACAGACGCCTATGCGGGGTCGTTCAGGACGATCTGGTGGGTCCTTGCGGGATTTGCAGTCGTAGGCGCGTTGGTGTCGCTAGGCATGAAAGAGCTATCTCTTGAGAGTGAGGAGGTCGGGAGGCAGAATTGGGGAGACAGGGAGGAGTGATATGGAAACGCTTTAGAACATGCCGCTTGAATCTTCAGTATTTCACGAGCCCTAATTTTCGTATAGTAGCATTATCTATTGCCTATGTCAAACTTTGCCGCTTCGCAAGCTTCGTGAAGCCGCCTATTGCCCGTGTAATCGTATGACCAGCAAGTAGCAACTAGTCTTTTCATACGGTTGGACAGAGCTATATGCAGTATAACACTGCTAGGGCTGTACAAATCCCAAAGCAGGGTTGTAGACATGATGCGAGCGGGGTTTGCGTCACCATCAAACTAGGCAGGAGGAAGTCTCGAAGGAAGTTCAGCCTCGCGCCCGCACTTGTACCTTCCTCCATCTTCTCTTGCTTCAAAAGCCCGGTATCTCTTCCAGAGCCTTTGTATATCAAAAAAACGAATTCTGATGCTTAGGAAGTCCATTACTCCACAATGAGCTTCGGTGTCGGCGTTGGTGACATCGCCCTCGTCATCAAGCTCGCCAAGAAGATCTGCGACGATTTTGCAGGCGCCCCTACTCAATACAAATCTGTCAGTGAAGAATGAGTACAATTCAGCCAGCTGAACGGCGCGTTCTAACAACAAAAATCTTAGTGTGTCGATGCTTTCAGTCGTGTTGAAGGAGACGGCGAGCCAGCGCTTTCAACGTACCGTACTCCGCACCGCACCGAGCTCCTGTACGTTCGTGCGGGTAGTAGGAGGAAATACGTACGTACGGCACACCAAGGCAGTGAGGGAGGTGCGTTATGTACAGCGTAGAGGTCCAATTTCTGGCCGTACGGGCCGTAGAGTATATAGAAATTACCTAATCGGGAAGGACCTTGGTGGAGAGGTCGCTGGCGAGCTTGTTGGCGACGTCGTCGCCCTCCTTCTGCTCCTCCTGCTGCTCTCCATCCTTCTTGACGATGTGGGCAACCAGCTAGGTGAGGTAACTCGTGACGGCGTCTCTCCTCAGCTAGTTCTTTTAAAGCTGGAGAGCATCTATCACCGCTGGGGACAGTGAGTTGCGATCGCACGTGACTGTACGTTTGGCGGAGGAGAAACAGCGCTCGCAGTCGCACGAGGTGGTTGGCACGGAGAGGTGATCCATGGCCATTTTGTAGACGATTAGGTAACGTTTCTGCCCTATCTCCGTCTACTAGCGGTGTAAATCTTAGAGTAAAGCTACTAAATTAAGAGACGCTAATATAATAGGTTTATTTTATAAAGCCTATTAAAGTACTTATTTAGCTAAATTATATATTTTCATTACTTAAAGCTCTTCTTACTCGTAAAAAATTAATTATTAACTTATATTATATAAATTTTATAATTATCGCTAGCATACGCGCTAAGGACATTACGTTTATTAAATAGCTTAAGTAGCTACTTATTATTATCTCTCTTATAGAGATCTTTTGCCTTTAAGTATTATTTAAAGACGTCTTTAGACTTTTCTGCCTTTTTATGCCATAGCTTATGCCTCCGCTAGGTCTTAAACTAGAAGAGCTATAAAAATAGGTGGAAGGTAGTAGCGACATAATATAGTAATAGTAAGGTGTTAAGGATAAGCTTTTTAAAGGCGAGCGCGACGCTAGAGACTATATAGTTATAGTACTTAAAGTCCTTAATTTGATAGACGCTTATTTTTATTATTATTACTAAAAAACGCGTAGATTTCTTATAACTTAATAATTATTTACTATAAGCTTCTAAATCCGCTACTACTAGTATTACCCTCTAGTAACTTTATATTCGTATAAAATGCCTTTAAGACCTACGTTATAATAAAATTTTTATTTTACTTATTATCTAATAGCGCGTTAATTAGAGGGGAGTATTTATTTTTTATAGCAAAAATGTTATTTTAGGCGCGCTTAAAGAATTATTAAATAGGCTTATAAAACTTATTATAATAAAGTAATATAAGATAAACGCTATGCTAGCGGATACTACTATTTTTAACTAAATTAAGGGTAAAGAAGCTAAAAAGCTTATTCTTATTAAGTACTAAGCTCTATATATCTTAAAAAAGCCGCCTTTTTTATATAAATTATAAATTACGTTTATAAAGTTATAGAGCTTGCTAATAGCACTATAACTATAAAATAAAACGTATTACTTTTTAGGTAATAATTAAGTTAATTTTTTTTAATTTACTAATGCTATCACTATATATAAAAGCTTTTATAATAAGGTTAATTATATATCCTATATAACGTATTTAGTGCTAAGTACTAATATAGCGATCTTTAGGCGTAATAGCTTCAAGCGTATTAATAAATATTATGCTATTATTTGTATCGTTATCCCTTATAAAGTAATAGAGTTTTTAGGTAAAATTATACTTATAGATAATATTATGAATAATCTAAGCTTATATAGCGCTTATATAATTATAAAATAGAGCTTAAAAAACTATAAGTAGGTTATGTTATTAATATTTAGTATCTAAAAGGCTCGTTAATAAGGCTTAGATCTTAATTAGTTCTTTTAAATTTACCTATCTTTAAGGTTTTGGCATAGCGCTAGCACTACTTACTAATAAAATAAGTAATAACTCTTAAAAGGTTTATATTATTTAGCGACCTTTATATATTATAACTTACGCTTATTATACTTACTAAAGCGCTTTAAATATCTTAAATTTCTTACTTTTTATCTCTAAGGCGCGTTATTATATATTTTAAAAAAAGTAGTACGGCTTAGAGGCAGGGCGCGGAGTAATAAGATTTAATTTTAAGTTAATAAGCCTCTTATTAATAGATATACTAATATATTAAAGCTAAAGTTATTAACTACTGTTAGAGGCTAGGCCTCTGAAGTACTCGGCTGAGAAACCTCGTGGCCTAAGCCTTAAGCAACTCTAAGAGCCACCGGGGTACCTACAGAGTGTCAGAAAACGGACCTAACCCCTCTGGAGTTAGTCCTCTCTACTTAGAAGCCATATATATAGCGTAGGGAGGAGCTACTTAAACTCTTTATCGAATTCATCTGTATTCTTCTGGCACCTCAGGTCCCCCGGGCCCAAAGCCCCTTACAATTACTACCTAATTTATATACGCTAACTATAATTCTTCCCTCTACTAGTAAACGTAAGAGAGGTTACTACTATATTGAGTAATAATAATAATAATAATAATAATAATAATAATAATAATAATAATAATAATAATAATAATAATAATATATTACTATAGAGTGCTTGCTCGCAGAGCATTAAGTAAGGGTAATAAGCTAGTACTTAAATTAACGTTATAAGCCTTCTACAAGTGCTTCTTAATATAAAAGGTTTTATTAACTATTTAATAGTAGGAATTTCTTCTACTTATATAGTACTCCTTATAGAGAAATAGCGTTAACTTTACCTTATTATTATTAATAAAATTAAGTTCTGTACTATACGTCTAGATAGACGTAATCTTATACTTACTTAGTGTTTACGCCTTACCCTTAACTTTATACTTAACTTATAAGGCCTCTAAGAGCTTCTTATTATACTAAAGGCAAGTCTAATTAATATTAAAAGAAGGACTTATGGCTTATAGCTTACTAAAATATGTATAGGACGCTATAAAGATCTTAACTTTAAAAGGCGCTTTTGTCAGATTTGATAGTGTTCTGTCACTTTGAGATAATGCAATGATGAGAATTAATGGTTGTGATGATTCATTGATGATGTTCGTGTTTCTGTGTGTGTGTGGAATGCAGATGTGTGCGAGGCTCCAAATAAGTGCCGCTGCAGCGCTAGCCCTATTTAGAATAGTACAAAAGAGAGAGTGCTCCAGCCTCATGTCCACAACAGATAGAGGCCATATAATCGGACAGCTTTAGATACTAATAATAAGTTATTTAAAGACTTAAAGCTCTCTACTAATATAGTAATAGCTACCCTTATTTTAGACGCGGTATAGTAATATAACTACAAAGATAAGGAAGATAATATATAGTCACGTGACTTACGTCAGAGGTGGTGTGTGTAGAAGGTTCCATCTAGGTGCACAGACCACTTACTTCGAGATCAAGCTCTCGCCCGCTCCTTTCTTCCTCGATAGACTCCTCACTCCACTCTTTTCGCAGATAGCAATATAGCTTGTTAATTGTCCTGCTTGTCCGCCCACATAATACCTATAAAAAAGCAGACTATAAGCTTCTAATTATTATAAAATAATCTATAATAATTAATTTACTGCTAATAATTACCATGGCGGTTTAGCAAATAGGCCGGTTTAGCACTTAGGCCACCCTCGCTTTTCCCACTCCTTGCTTCACACTCTTATAACTTAACTAATACGGCTCTAATTAACAACGCAATTAAAGAAATTAAATTATATAAGTTAGCTAGAGGATAGTTATACTAAAAAATTATAAAGAAATATAGTATGCCACGTAAATTATTAAGGAGACTATACTAGGCAAAAATACTCTAATAGAAGAGCAGAAACTCTAACGTAAAAAAATTAACCTATAATAAAAGTTAAAGCTTATAAGCTATATAGAGCAGCTTATAGCTTATTAGCCACTACTTATAAAAGAAATAATATAAAATTTTATCTCTATAATTATAAAAGAGCCTGTTAGGAAGAGCTAAGTTACCTAATTTTTAACTATAATTTAATTACTATTACCCCTTACTAGGCTACTAAAATAGATAGCGTACGCTACTAAGCTAATTTAGGCAATAAATATTAGTTATTCTTTTAATTACTTGCTAAAAAAAAATTAAGGAGTATAATATAAATAAGAAGGGCATTCTTATTAGAGTTATTAAAAAAAGTAAAAGGATCTTTAGCAAAGTAATATAAAACTATAAAAAGGTTATAGCATCCTTCTAAAATAAAACTAAAGCGTAGATAACGCTACTTACCTACGTATATAATAATAGATAAGTATTATTACTAGCTTTATTATTTATAGCTGCTAATAAGGGCCCTTAATTATTATAGGTAGGTAATATTAAAGCTAGAAAATACGAGGTCTTTATTAGCTTATTTTAACTAAATAAACTAATAATAATATAGGGCTTGCATGGCTAGAGCAGGTATTTAATTACTACACTAAGGAGAAAGCTTATTAATCCTAGCGCCTACTTATCCTAAATAGCCATGTGTCTTATATAACAGTAGACTTTATCAAGTACTATACATAGAAACGAATTCTGCTTATATTATTCCCCCCTTATAGTACTCACATGCTGTAACTACTAAATATAGTAATATTTAAGTCTCTCTTATTAGCCTACTTAAACGCTCTTATAATATACCTCTATAATACCTAAAGCTTATTATTAGTTAAGAAATAAAACTTCTTTAAGCTATTTTAGGAAGCCTAACCTATATTTTTTAATAAAAAATAAATAGTTCTTAACTCTTTTAAAATAATAAGAATATAGCCACTTAACCCTAAAGTTATACTTAAATAATTTACTTACTTAATACTAGAATAGAATTTACGCGAGAGCACTAACTTAGTATTTAATAATAAAAATTAGTAGAAAATTAAGATCTATATACGCTTTTACGTTAAGGATTAGAGTAATAAAGATATTAAAAGGCTTTAGCGCTTACTCTATTATATTACTATCTAAAATAACTTGCTCTATCCTAAAGTAATAGACCTAAGAGATGCTGTACTTACTAGTAAGAAATATAAAAAGAAAAGCAAACCTCTAGACTAATAGTAATATAAAAAGTACTATAGCAGCGCAGTAATATAGTTACTAAAAAAGCTAAGAAAGGCTAAGACACGTAAAAGAGTAAGAAAGTAAATGTAAGAGGAGTAATAACTTAAAAAGTCTTATAAAAAGACTAAATAGGTATTAAAATAAGTCTTTAAACTTTAAGAAAAAGAAGAAAGAGAGAGGTTAAAAATTTAAAAGTAAGAAGAAAAGGAAAAGATAAAGGCTAAAAAGTAGTATAAGCGTAAGCGCAAGAAAATACCGCAAGAAAATAGAGTAAGAAAACTTTAAAAAAGCTATATAACCTTTTTAAAAGGGGAAGAGGAAGGCTTCAAAGCCTTTTATAATAAAATAGAAGAAATAGACTCGTATAAAGATTACTATAAAGGCTACTATTAACGCTTAGGGTAATTAACTACATAATTTTTTACCTATAATTACTACTTAGCATAGCTGGATTATTAAGCTTTTATAAAAATTTAAATAGTATATCTTTTTTACAGGAGTTTGTTTAGTAGTATAATAATTTATTAGAATAATTTAGCTATTATAGGTAATTTTATAACGCTGTTTGTGTTACTGCGTGATTTTAATAAGGTGGCCCAAGTGCCGAACTGGCCCATTTGCTGAACCGCCACAGTATATATAGGTACAAGTACGAGGTTAATAAGACTTCGCGAAAAATTTTACTCTACTAGTATTATATAAGCTCTTAGTAATAAGCTATTATCGCGCTAGAAGTTAGCTAGGGGCATAGGCAAAGTCTACTAATAGCACGCTAATTACTACCTAAAATCTATCTAACGTAGTACTGTACACCCGTAAGTACGGTGTCGAAAATTGCTACGGACGGTGCCCGTACGTCCCTACGGCTCAATTCACCCTACGGGTCGTACTGTACGTGGCGTAGTACTGTACGTTGAAAGCGCTGCGGCGAGCTTCATAACCAACCACCAGATCCCTAATGACCAAGAGCGAGAACTGCACAACACACTAGAGGCATGTAATGGCAATCTCGAGGAGCTCGAAACCATATTAGAGAACCATGCGGGCTTGGGGAAAGATACCAACGGCTTGCCAAACAAGATGCTTGACGTAAAGAGAAGATTGGATTGGGACAAAGATAAGACACAACAGTATCGAGAGAAGCTAAGGGCTTCGATGGATGCCCTCAAAACATTCCTTCAACTAGAGAACTGGTAGGAGCCGTCAAACCTTACTTTTTACTAGTAGTAGTAGTAGTAGTAGTAGTAGTATTGGTTTTACGTCCTATGTAACCTCCCAGGGGGTATGTAGACGTGCCCTGCACTTAGTAAGGGCCACTTATGCTAGTGCTACCGCTGCTATAGGAGCGGCCTCTCTTGCTGCTATCCCTCTCCAGATAGGGGCGACTCAGCTATTCAATCTAGCCTTTGTGTAATAATAGTAGGGAATAGGGTAGCCTTCTAGCTACCCCCAGTCCTGTACAGAAGCATGCCAAGACTTATTATAGGTAAGGAGAGATATATACACGCATATAAGTATATAAAAGAGAGAGCTTAGTCTTATATAGTAAATACCTTAGTAAGTTAAAAGCAGGTAGCGTATCTACTTTGCCTAAAGTAAGGGTTTACGTCCGCTTACCTATAACGTAATTAGCTAGTTACTTACTAACGTGTACTATTACTAATACTAAGTATAAGAAGGGTTACGTATTCTCTTAGGCTTAGCGCCCTAAGGTACTATATTCCTTCTCTAGTATCTATTAGGGGATATATTAGGCGTTATAGCTAGTAGTTAAAGCGTCGCACTATTTGTGGGTAGTGTATAATATAGTCTAGGGCCAGGTCTGCTCCGCAGGTGCACGCGAGGGTCTCCTTATCATACTTAAACTTCCTATAGTACCAGGCGTAGTTGCCGTGTCTTGTCCTTATAAATAGGAGCTTGGCCAGGGCGGGGCGTGTGAGCTCCAACTCCGGCGGTTGCCTAGAGGGGGTGTATACTAGGCCCCACTAGTTATACTATATAGAGAGATTTAGTGTGCGTGTGCGCTACCACTCTTATTATATAGCGCGTATATATGCGCGCGCATTAGATCGTAGACCTAATATTATAGAGTTAGCTACCTTCCCTATAGGTAGGCGTGGGTCCTTAGCTACCTCGTCTACTAGCTAATTAGCTAGCTTATTACCTTTAATGCCTATGTAGCCTAGTAACTATTAGATTTAGATATCTTAGGTGTCTATAGCTTCCTAGCAGCGTATAAAGGCCTACTAGGATAATAGCGCGGGGTCTCCCCTAATACCCTAGATAACTAATATACTATCTAGACACATCTAGATCTGGCTTAGGCGGTGCGCCTAAGTCTATAGCACGTGTTAAAGACCTCTCTAGGCCCCCACTACTTCTACGTCGAAGACGTAGGCCCGCGTGTTAAGGGAGCCTTTGCCTGTGTATAGTAGACTCTGGCCCTAGTACACAGCGTATCTATAGGTTACGTGGCGCTCGCCGTTTTCTGTGCGCTGTTCCGAGCCGTCTAAAAACACTATAATTATCTTGGTAGGCAGGCTTGTCTACTATTATTTAAATTCTTTAGTAGCAAGCTTTTTAGGCTTATTATTTGCAGGGTCTATTTAGCACTAGTTAGAATAGTATAGTTATAGTAGTATAGGGCGGGGTACTGGTGCGAATAGCTATACGAGTAGTTAGACTTTTGTGTATAGGCGCTGCGGGCGTCTAGCGCCTTTTCCTCTATATACTATAGTTAGTCGCGTGCGCGCTGTAAGCGGGTAACCTTTATTAATATAGTATAGGCGTATAGCAAACCTTACCTTACACTCTTTAAGCGCTATAGCTACTAAGGGAATACCTGCGTCTCTATACAGCGTAGCAGTAGGCGTGGTATAGTAGGCAGGGACGACGCCTCTAACCGCTATCGTAAGGGCCTTTTCCAGGGCGGCGATATACCACCCAAGTCGTGTGCTAACCTTTTGGTTCTGCGCGGCTCCTATAGTCTTGGGGGGCTTCGTGCGCCCTCTATACCAGGCCTCGTTTCTATACAGTAGGCGTGGCAGTACGCATGAGATTACTGCTTTGCGTAGTAAGCTGGCTAGTAGGCCGTGCTAGATCCTGGCAAGGCTGCGGATGTGCTGTGCAACTACGCGTCCTTTAGCTACGTAAGTAGTAACGTGTGTTTTAAAATTAAGTTTCTTATTAAAGTAAATACCTAGCTAGCGTAGCGCCTTATCTAGTAGTATAGGTTAGAGGATAAGCTAATCGTTAATCTAGATAGGTAGCGAATAGTTACTTTTCTGCTTAGTTAGGTGTATCATTTCGAGTTTCTCTAGGGTAAATGCCACGTGATTTGTGAGAGCTAGTAATCCATACGCATAAGGAAGAAATTAAGAATTGTACTTATTATTATATTAGGTAAAGCTACGAACAGTAGGTATACATAAGTGGCTGTAAACAGCGCTAGTGTAGGATAGGTAGTCGCATCTTAACACAGGTAAGGCGCCACTACAAGTGGAGAAAGGGAGACTCTAAACCGTAACACACCCCCTAGTTGTCACTAAGTCAGCGAGTTGGTGATGACTGACCCTTATTTATAAGATTAATTATAAGCGACGTCTAGCTATAAGGTAGTAGGCTATTATCTATTTAAATAGTTTAATAAGAACTCTTTAAGGCGTTATTAATACGCTTTACAACCTTTAGGTCCTTTTAAGCTTATTTAACTTTACGAACTCTAATAGGTGGTAGCGTCTAGTCTTTTAGTTAACTTAAATAATTTAGATTAAGTATGTAGCAATCGTGCAGAGCATGTAATAGCCTATAAATGTAAGGTTTCGCAATTCCAAGCTCAGCAACGGAGGTAGATAGGGTACCCACTTCAGCATTCGGGGCAGCGCGGCGAGTGTACTTTGTCATCTTTTCGACGTAGGTATATAGGCTAGGTGGATCGGTACCGTTCATCTCATGTTCGTATACCTAATCAAGGCAGGTAGCAGCGTAGTTCGAGTAATAAGCTTGGCAGGCAATCAAGAAATCCTCCTAAGGCCTATATCTAGTTGTTTCTGGCAGGTTAATTAATTAGTATTAGGAAGTAATATGTACCTAGTTAGCTATTTATTCGTTAAGTTTCTTTAGATTGCGTGGAGCAGTCTTTAGATTAGTGTATTTTATTATTAAGTCGCGACTCTAATTAGCTATAGACAGATAAAACTGCTTCTTAAGAGCAACAAGTCGATTATAAATAGTAAGTAGGTTCTAAATTAGGTAGAGATAACGCGTAGCAATAGACCTAGTAATCTTAGTATTTAGCTATACTAGCGCTCTTTCCTGTTTCTATTGCGTAATCTCTTCGAGTCTCTATTAGTTAACCTCCCATCGGTAGGACTCACGATCCTTAGGGGATAGGTCAGAGAGCTTAGAGGCTCTGGCCTTATAGTTAGTAAGCTAAGGCTTAGGATTAGCAGCCTCTAGGTTAGGTATACTCTCCTTTAGTGTATCTAGATTAACGTATAGCTAGATCTTATAATCCTTGGCGAAGTCTTTGCAGAGGAAGATCTAGTTAAACTAGTTATCTAGTTTATTAAGAATAATAGCAACTTAGGTTACTACTAGTTCTATAGCTATCGTGTGTGTAGGGCAGACGCAACAATCGTGCGCTATAAGGGACGCGGTAATCGTGCGCTATAAGGGGCGTAGTAATTATATAGCTATAAGGGGCCTGGTAATCGTGCGCTATAAGGGGCGCGGTAATCGTATAGCTATAAGGGGCCTAGTAATCGTGCGCTATAAGGGACGCAGTAATCGTATAGCTATAAGGGGCCTAGTAATTATACAACGAGTATAGCAAAGATGCATCCGGGCTCATAATTATAAAAGCTAGTAATCTATACGCATAAGGAAGAAATTAAGAATTATACTTATTATTATATTAGGTAAAGCTACGAACAGTAGGTATACATAAGTGGCTATAAACAGCGCTAGTGTAGGATGGGTAGTCGCATCTTAACACAGGTGAGGCGCCACTGCAAGTGGAGAAAGGGAGACTCTAAACCGTGACATAATTAGCGTCTCCCCAGGAATTTATGGCGCCTATGTCTTCTGCTAGCATTTCTACGTTCTAGTCTAGCGAGTAGGATCGCCTATAGAGGCAGATATCGTCTGCGTACCCAAAGCGCCTGGCAAGGTCTTGCTAAAGTAGCTCTGCCAGATAAAGTGTGTATAGCACTAGTAATAGTGGTGAGCCCTGCGGCGTCCCGCACTATACTAGGTAGGGCGCTATAGTGGCTTCTCCTAATCGCACTTGGACGCGGCGGTCCTAGAGGAAGTTTTTTACGATTAGGAGGGCGCTATTATGCTATCCTTAGGCCTTTATTCTATATAGAAGTTAATTTCTAAGAAGTGCGTCGAAGGCGTCTTAGACGTCTATAGTAACTATAGTAACGTGCTAGCCGTTGGAGAAGGCGTCCTCCACGTCATATATAAAGGCGGCTACTAGGTCCATAGCTAATCTCTTAGGAAGAGCCCCCCCGTGTTAGGGGCTTAGTATGCCATGTGCCATAGCAGTGCTAACAAACCTCCTTACTAAGATTCTCTCTAGGCCCTTGCCTAGGCAGGATAGCTGGGTAATAGGTCTCTATAATCTAGGGGAGGATTTGTCCTTTTTGCCTATCTTAGGTATTATAATAACCTCTGCGACCCTCCACGCGTAGGGGAAGTAGCTAAGGGCTAGATAGCGCTAGTATAGGCTAATAAGATACGTTTAAATATAGTGCTAGCATGCGGTAAGCATGTAGATAGTAATCCTATCTATGCTAGGTAAGGTGCTTAAGACCCCTATTATATTACGCTTAACCTCTTTAGGGGAAAGGTATAGGTCCTAGGGGAGGGCGTAATAACCCTATAATCCTTAAACGTTAGGTGCTAGAGCCTCTGGTAGGTTATTACTATTATTAAAATAGTAGAGTATCGCTTGTCTAAGCGTCTTAGCTTTCTCCTACGGGTCCGTAATATAGCGCCCCTTATAGGCTAGCGGCAGGTCTAGTCTTATTAGCTTAAGCTTATACTAGCCTATAATTTAAAAGAGGTTAGAGTCCTCCTTTACGCTATTAATAGTATGTTGCTAGTATTGTCTCTTAGCCTTTCTTACTATAGTTAGGAAGCTGCAAGTCTCTGGGGTCTAGGTGCCTATATAGCCCTATCTAGACTTAAGGTGCAGGCGCCTGGCGTTAGCGCACTTATCTATTTACTAAAGTGCTACCTTTCTATTATCCCTCTTTAGGTAGCTGGTTTTGCGTAGAGCATCTTAGAGTAATAAGGTTAACGCTATAGCGCACTTTTCTACCTAGCATAGGTTAAAAGCTACTACTATTAAGGGCAGCTATAGCATACCTATTACGACTAGTTAGGTAAAGGGAAGAAGCTTCTTTCTAGGAAGCCTAAGGCGATATTATTCGCGGCTTAGTGTGCCTCTGCCTGGTAGTGTTATAACTAGGGTAGCGTAATTAGAGCCATAGTGCAGGTCGTCGCGCACCTCCGTCTTAGTAAAGGTAATATTAGAGAAGCTAAGGTCTAGGACATAGCCAGCTTTATAGGTGGCTCTACTAGGTTTTCTAATATAGTCTATACCGCTATCTATAGCCTAGCGCGTAAGCTCGGCGCCGCCTTACAAGGTAGTAATACTAGGCTTAAATATATCGTGCTTAGTGTTAAAGTCTCCCCCTACTAGGCATCTTACTAGGGGGGTAAGGCCTATAATATACTTTAGGACTGGTGTGGTCTGAGGCTGCCTATAGATATTAAGGATAGAGACCCTGTTAACCTAAATCTATTGTCTGTCCCTATCCTACAGGGGCGCTATGGTCGTAATATAAAGCTATGCGCCTTTTAGCGTGTAGATAAGAACTCTAGGTCTCTATGTCTCCCTATGCTAGGGGTCGTCCTAGCTATTAATAAGTAGGTGTAGCTAGTAGCTTAGGTGGTTTAAGGTGCGAGTGCTAGGCCACGTAGCTAGCTCTTGTATACATACTACGTCGATACCTTCTTAAAAAGCGAGCTCTAGGGCCGCAATATAGCTAGGCAAGCTTCGCCCTACATTTATCTAGCTAACCTATATATCACGCTCCCTAAGGGGAGTCCTTTATCTTTATAAAAGTATACTTAATATAAGAGATTATTCTTGTTACTCATGCTTATGTCTCTCTCTAATAAGGATAAAGCTATATAATCTTAAGGTGGCGTAACGCTGCGCGCCGATATTGCTACTAGATTTAGGTTCCTAGGGATATAAGTGGAGCGTTATAGGCGGGTAGAGGGCCCTGTTAACGCCTTTAGTCCTGGGTTACGTCGCTTATTAGCATTTACTAGCGTTGTTATTGCGCCTGCTAGATGTAAGCTAGGGGCAGCGGGGGCACTATATAGGCCATCACGGAGCTCTAGTAAGCTATCCTAGGCTGTCGCAGTTGCTGCCTCTATTTTAGTACCTAGGGACAGGCGGTTAGGGTACTTATAGGCCTAATAACTAGCACGGTGGTATGTGCCTATCTTCCTCCTTATTAGCCTAATAACCTGCTTGTTAACTTAGCGTGGCGCTACTAGGTAGTTAATATACCCTACCTAATATAGGCTAAAATAGTTAGCGCACTGCACTAGATAGGTATATCCTAAGCCTAGGGGGCCTGTGTGGTCCTTTTGTTTCTTATTATAGTTATTACAGCGGGGGAGGCGCACGCATTTTAGTGGGTTATAGTAGCTCTAGTAGCCTAGGTCGTGTCGTTATATAGCTAGGGTCTTAGTAATCTCCCTTAAGGCGCTACTATTGCCTAGGAGCCTAAATTATCGCACTTTCTTTATAAAGAAGATAATCTAGGTGATAGTTCTGTCTTTATTAGCGCCATGCCTTGACTATCTATAGTTAATAGGTAGTAAGCCTGTCTGTATGGCTGCCTTATCCTCTATTATGTCGTGTATAACTGGCACTTCTAGGCCTAGCAAGGATCGGTACGCGCTAGGGACGTTAGGTATAGTATAGTTAAACTATTTTTATAGCAGCTTAGCTATGCTGCCTCCTATAGTGCTTATTATTAAATCTTTCTTTCCCTGTTCTATGAGGCTGTCTCTTGTCTTATTATTAGCGGGGGTGATGGCCCATCCTGTCCTGGTCTTTAAGGCGCCAGGTATGGCGCTAAGGTTAAGGCCTAGCGTGTCGCAAATGGCCTTTCTAATTGCAAATAGTAAGCTCTGTGAGAGCCACTCCGGCGCAGACACCGTAATAAGCACAGTTATTAACAAACAAATTAAGTCAAATCTAAGCTTGGATTTGGAGTTGATTTGGTTATAGGCGACCCCTAGATTTGTTTAATTAATTTAATAAGGTTTTTAAGTAGATTTATTTAAAGGATTTACAAATTTTTTGCTAGCTAAATCTAGTTTAGACGCTTCTATATATTAATTACTTAGCAGACTCGTCCCACTGAGATATACCGTACTGACTATTAAGCTCGGAGTTAATAACTATACTTTTATTAATATCATCGTTAACCCTAAGAAAACCTGCCCCTATCCACCTCCGTACACCCTGTAGAGTAGCTAGTAACTATAAGCTAATTTAACAACGTTTAGGTTGTAATAGGTTGCTAAGCTCGCTAAAAAGTTGCTTACATTCGCAGCTTAAGGCAGGAATTATTATTATATTAAGCGCTAGCTACGCTAATAATAGGTACTTATTACGCAGGTTAAGCTAGTACCTAACTAGGTTGCCTTAAGTATTATACTCCGCGCGGCTCTATCGCGGCTTTAAGGTGCGCTAGCGCTTGTACTTATTAATAGAGCTTACTTTATTATTACTCTCTTATTTAATTATAGCGTTAATCGCGTCGTCTATTGCGTTAGTTATTTAGCTAATAGGCTTAGGTGGCAGCCGGGGTGCTTGCCGCTAGCTATAGAGGCGCTAAAGTCGCTAAAAACCTGCGTCGGCTTGTAGTAATTAAGCTGGCTTAGCTTGCTATAAGACTTTATAGTAGTTATAATAGCGCGGGTGCAGAATAATAGTAGCGTAGTAAGCTAGAGAATTACTTAGTTTAGCGTAGTAGTGCTTAAGTTTTGTAACAGCGGCGCGTAGGTTAATAGCTATATAGTCCTCTAACGCCTTATCCTGCTTAAAGTTAACGTTATTATAGGTAACTAAGCGCTCTTTAAAGCTAGTAATTAACTATTTAAAGGTAGGGATAACCTTATAGAGTGCGCTAAAGCGACTGTTAAGCTTATATTACTTCTTACTACGACCTTTAAGCCGCTTAGTAGTAACTTTAAGCAGCCTTAAAATATTTACGTACTTAGTTATTACTACCTAGTCTATTACTAATAGCCCGTCTGATCGCATCTAAGCCGGCGAAGGCAGGAGTTTATTACTGTTTTGGCGCGTAGTATAGTTAGCGGTAACTATTAAACTAATGTAGTGCTAGACGTAGGCAGTGATAGGTCGTTAGAGAAGCAAGCCACGCTTAAAAGCTACGCAGTAACTATTCTAGCGAGTAACGCAGGCTTTAACTATAGCTAATAGCGAGCTATTATTATTAGTAGGATTATTAGCCTGCGCAAGGCGTTGAAATTAGGCAAAGTTAGAGTATTATTTTAGCGTACTAATGTAGTTTGTGATATCTAAAAACGCGCTAAAAGGTCTTATTTTCCTCTACTCTTATATAAAGCGCTCTTTATCCTTTTTATGCGCTAGGTTGTTATCGTACGCGTTTTTATCCTTCCTAAATATAATAGTTTAGCCGACTAAGTTAAGAGTATGGGGGCCACAATGGAGGCGGTGGTGGCTGGCAATAAAGCCGTACCTACGAGCTAAGTACTTAACTGTAGTATTATTATTTGCAGCGTTATCTAACATAAAGTAACCTAACTTCTACGGCGTTATACTAAACGTCGCGAGCACCACAGCGATACTCTTACTAATACGCTCACCGCTATGCACACTAGCGAGCTCTAACAGCGTAATAGGCAAGTCTATAATTCTCCTATTAGTGTTAGCGTAGTGCGCAATAACACTAAAGAAGCTACGTTTACTACCTTTAGTTATCTAGCTATTAAACGTTATGTATATTTTACTTACTGCGGTAGACAGCTTAGTAATTATAATAGGCTTAACGTGTTAATAGAGATATATTACGAACCTCGCGACGCTAGCGTAGCTTAACTAAAGCGCTGCCTTTACTACTAGGTTAGCAAACTATAGTATTTTTTAAAAGCTTAGAGTTTTAAACTCGCGCAGCGGGTAATTATTTTTAATAAGCTATATTATAGTAGCGAGCCGAAAGCCTTATACGTTAAAATTACCTAGCTTATTAGCCACTTTTTAACTAACTTTAACACTAGCTCTTATAGCCTCTATAATTAACTTTTACCCGCCAGGCAGCGCCACTGGCACCTTACTATGCTTTGTTAAGCGGTGACCTAACCGTCGAATCCCTAGGTGCTTCGCCGCTGAGCTCGTGGCAGCTGTAACCTCGATAATACTACTAGTTAAGGTGTGTTAGTAGCACTAATAGTATATAAAAAAGGTACGTTTAGGCTTAAGATCGCTAACACTAGCCTACTGCTTTAGGGCGACGCGATATCCGTGCTTAAAAATCTAGCTTTTTTTACCTATAAGTATGCGCGACGGCTTATAAAATCGCTTAAGTTTACTCTAGTTAATACTGTTAAAGTTATCTATAAAGCGCTTGTTAAACTTGTCTATATCTTTATCGTTATCCTCCTTTGTCGTAGCTACTATGGCTACCTCTGATACCTCCTCCGGCGCTGCTGGCGCCTGCGATTCTATTACTATAAGCTCCTACGGCCGCTCAGGCGCGCCTATAACCCGGCTAAGAAGCTTATTAGTAGCCTCCGAGGCAGTGGCAACTAGCTTAGTAGCTTAGGATAACAGTAATAATAGTAGTAATAGCGTAACTTACTGCGTTTTAGGTAGCTTAATTAGCTAGCTAGCGGTGCCTGTAGGCAGCTTAGGCAGTTTATCCCCCTTTATAGCGCGTTAGGTAGGCTTATAAGCGCGCTTTTAGCGTCCGCTGCTAGCTTCTTTAGTAAGTATTAGCTTATTAATAACGCGTTTAGGTGGCATGATAGGCTATAGAAGCAGTGATAGGTAAGTAAAAGCTCTAAAAAGTACGCGTTAAGCTAACTATAACAGGCGTAAATATACTAAAAGTAAGGTAATAATAGCTAACGCGTTAAATAATAAAGCTAAAAGCAAGCTGTAATTACTAAGTTTTACGTTAAACTAGGCGTTAAAGCTAGCAGGTTAAGCTAATTATAACACCTCTTAAGCTAGAGTACTACACCCCTTATAGCTACTTATCCGAGCCAAATAAATCCTTTAAATCTTTAAATTAAATCTATCTAGAGACTTAGATTTGCTTGGTAAATTATATAGGCGGACTTGGTTTACTTAATTTAAAGATTTAACTAACGGAAAGATTAGATTTGCAAGTATATTTAATTATTAATAACTGTGGTGATAAGGATCCTTGGGTCCTTAGTGTCGCTTTAACTGCGGCGGGTGTGTCTATTAGCAGTGGCCCTAGTGCTACTCTAGTTACTACTAGAGGTAGTGTACCCTGTGCTTAAGGGGTTCGCGCTGGTAGCTACGTTTGCCTATATTCTTAGCCCCGTAGCCCTACTATAATTATGGCTACTATCGCTAGCACTAGTGCTAGCGTTAGTATTAATATTCTTAGTACGGTCTATACGCAAGAGGCTTGGCGCTAAAATAGAGTTTTTTAGGACCTATATAACGCGCTAGCGGAGGGCGTTAGCGACTGCCTGCTCTTTAGGGAGCTTATAGGTATTAAGGCAGCTGTCTACAGCCTGTGCTAGGGTGTAGATCATGGCCTCCTAGGTGGCGGCAGCTTGTTTGGCGGCTGTAATGTAGGTTGTTAGGGCTTTAGTTACTATAGTAGTAGCTAGCGCGTTTCTGGTCTGCACTCCTCCACCTAAGTTAAGACGTAGTACTACTACTACATACTATTACGGCTATCTCCTTAAGGGGTGGCTTATATTAAGGTGCCTCGCTAACTCTAGGTCGGCGGGGCGGGTTGCTATAGAGGCTTCTAGGGGGAGTCTCGCAGGCGTCTCCATGCTATCATTTACCAGCTACAGGCACTGTAGGGGCAGAGGATAGCTTAGAGATAGGTTTTAGGTAATTTTAAGATTGAATCTAATAAAAAATATACAGATTTTAACAGGTTCTTATAATTCAGAAGTTGGTGAAGGTGTGTACTTACTTTTTACTCGCAGTGACTGATGTACCCTAGCAACACAACTTTCGAGGTGAAGAATGGAGTGGAACAGTTGAACCTGCAAGCAAAAGAACATCAGAAACAGGAGGAACGACGCATGTTTATCGATTGGATTTCGAGATTCGATTACGTTTCGCAACACGAAGAAACCATCGTCAAACGGCAAGCCGGTACGAGCAAATAGCTCCTGGACTCGCCGGAGTTCGAGACCTGGTGCACTGAATCCAAGAGAACCCTCATATGTACGGGAGCTCCTGGTAGCGGTAAGACTATCATTTCAGCCATCATAGTCTATCATCTCCAGCAGCAACGCCACCAGAATCCTACAATTGGGGTTGCGTACTTCTACTTCGACTACCAGAGTTACAAGTAACACACCCATGAAGTGGTGCTAGGTTCAATAGTGAGGCAACTACTTGATACTAAGGAAGTACTACCCGATGATATCCGTGCGTTGCACGATGAGAAGAAGATAAAACCATCATTACAGTACATTGAGAAGGCCTTCACCGCCGCCTCAAACTTGTATTCGAGAACGTATTTAGTCCTGGACGCCTTGGACGAATATTATGGCCCGGACTCGACCAGTTTCAAGGGTTTTGTGAAGATGATACTCCAACTACAGATTGCATGTGCCGGTTCACTCAACATTCTAGCAACATCGCGGGACATGCTTGACATCAGATCTCAGTTTCCAGATTGTCTGTTGAAAGAGATACGCGCAAGTAAGGAAGACATCGAACTGTACCTCGATAGCCGCATGGACGAGCTGCTATGCGGGACAATTGAGAAACACCCTGACATTCAGTGCTTGGTCAAATCACGGATCTTAGAAGCCACAGATGGAATGTGAGTTCACTGGAATGCCCGACGGGGTCTAGTAACTGATCCCTGAGCTTAGGTTTCTTATCGCTCGATTACACATGGGTGCACTGCGCGGAAAGCCTTGCTTAAGGGCCATTACAAGTGCACTTGACAATCTTCCGAAAGGTGCGGAAGGCCTCGACGAGATCTACGACCAGGTCTTAGTACGCATTGCAGCAGAACCAGAATCAAATCGAGATCTCGCCAACTCCATTCTTAGGTGGATTATACATGCCTAAAGAGCACTGCCAGTGGAGGAGATGCTTCAAGTGCTTGCAGTTGAGCCAGAAGATACGACGTTCAGCCGGAATCTTGCCCTCTTGAAAAAGATCTGGACTCCTTGTGCGCTGGCTTGGTGGCTATCGACCGCTCTACGAGGACGGTGAAACTAGTGCATTTCACTGCTCAAGAATGTTTCGAACGCCGCAAGATTTTTCCACACGCACATGGCCAGCTATTGGAGCTACGCACAACGTACCTGGCGTTTCCTCATTTTCTGGGCGATCCCTCTTATGATACGTTGAGGCAAGAATATCCTTTCTACTACTATGCCTGCAATTATTGGCATATACACGCGTGTTATGCCGGGCACATACCCGAACGGTGCTTCGAATTTCTCAATCGTGAGACCCAAATCACTTTCTGTTACCAAAGGTCTAAAGAATCCGAAGATTCCGGGCGCCTATGGTCCAAGGATTCCAGAATAACCGGTGTACATCTGGCGGCTAGATACGGCCTCGATGATATAATGAGCTCGTTGATTGAAAGAGGCAATCACCCGATTCGCAGACAATGGATGGATATACTCCAATATTTGCCGTATGGTCTGGAAAAAAGAGCACAGTCCAGCTACTGTTGCATGATTACCAAGTGAACCCCAACATCGCGAACAAGGACGACAACACGGCTCTGACCTTTCCAATTAGCTCGCACAATGTGGAGATTGTTCTAATTCTACTAAGTGAAACACGATTAAGGTTGGATATTGCCAACCCCTTACTAAGCGCTATTCGATACGGGGACGCATGCATTCTGAAAGTGATACTTGAGTATCTGTGAGAGCTAGTGATCCATACGCATAAGGAAGAAATTGAGAATTGTACTTGTTGTTGTATTGGGTGAAGCTACAAACAGTAGGTATACATAAGTGGCTGTAAACAGCGCTAGTGTAGGATAGGTAGTCGCATCTCAACACAGGTGAGACGCCACTGCAAGTGGGGAAAGGGAGACTCTAAACCGTAATACACCCCCTAGTTATTACCAAGTTAGCCAGTTAGTGATGACTGACCCTTATCTATAAGATTAATCACAAGCGACGTTTGGCTGTAGGGTAGTAGGCTATTATCTATCTAAATAGTTTAATAAGAACTCTTTAAGGCGTTATTAATGCGCTTTATAACCTTTAAGTCCTTTTAAGCTTATTTAACCTTGCGAACTCTAATAGGTGGTGGCGTCTAGTCTTTTAGTCAACTTAGATAATTTAGATTAAGTATGTAGCAATCGTGCAAAGTATGTAATAGCCCACAAATGCAAGGTTTCGCAATTCCAAGCTCAGCAACGGAGGTAGATAGGGTACCCACTTCGGCAGTCGAGGCAGCGCGGCGAGTGTACTTTGTCATCTTTTCAACGTAGGTAGGTAGGCTGGGTGGATTGGTACCGTTCATCTCATGTTCGTATACCTGATCAAGGCAGGTAGCAGCGTAGTTTGGGTGATAAGCTTGGCAGGCAATCAAGAAATCCTCCTAAGGCCTGTATCCAGTCGTTTCTAGCAGGTTAATTAATTAGCATTAGGAAGTAATGTGTACCTAGTTAGCTATTTATTTATCGAGTTTCTTTGGATTGCGTAGAGCAGTCTTTAAATTAGTGTATCTTGCTATTAAGTCGCGACTCTAATTAGCTATAGACAGATAGAACTGCTTCTTAAGAGCGACAAGTTAATTATAAATAGTAGGTAGGTCCTAAATTAGGTAGAGATAACGCGTAGCAATAGACCTAGTAATCTTAGTATTTAGCTACACTAGCGCTCTCTCCTATTTCTATTGCGTAATCTCTTTAAGTCTCTATTAGTCAACCTCCCATCGGTAGGACTCACGATCCTCAGGGGATAGGTCAGAGAGCTTAGAGGCTCTAGCCTTATAGTCAGTGAGCTAAGGCTTAGGATTAGTAGCCTCTAGGTCAGGTATGCTCTCCTTTGGTGTATCTGGATTAACGTATAGCTAGATCTTGTAATCCTTGGCGAAGTCTTTATGGAGGAAGATCTAGTTAAACTAGTTATCTAGTTTATTAAGGATAATAGCAACTTAGGTTACTACTAGTTCTATAGCTATCGTGTGCGTAGGGCAGACGCAATAATTGTGCGCTATAAGAGACACGGTAATCGTGCGCTATAAGGGGCGCGGTAATCGTGCGCTATAAGGGGCGCGGTAATCGTATAGCTATAAGGGGCCTGGTAATCGTGCGCTATAAGGGGCGCGGTAATTGTATAGCTATAAGGGGCCTAGTAATCGTGCGCTATAAGGGACGCAGTAATCGTACGGCTATAAGGGGCCTAGTAATCGTACAACGAGTACAGCAAAGATGCATTCGGGCTCATAACTATAAGAGCTAGTAATCTATACGCATAAGGAAGAAATTAAGAATTATACTTGTTATTGTATTAGGTGAAGCTACGAATAGTAGGTATACATGAGTGGCTGTAAACAGCGCTAGTGTAGGATGGGTAGTCGCATCTCAACACAGGTGAGGCGCCACTGCAAGTGGGGAAAGGGAGACTCCAAACCGTGACAGTATCCTTGCGTCATTCTGACGCTTGTCGAGTTGGAGGAATCTGTCAAGGAGATATACTCCAGTTTCAGGTGGTGCTTCATACGATATGGCGAGATGAGTCGAGCAAGAAACCAAGAAATTCCACGGCTACTAGCAAAAAACGATAAGCTTGTCTACGACATCAGCTGGAAGGGTGACCGTAAAATGATTCAACGGCGAACGAAATCATCGTGAAGCTTGTGAATCTAGGGCTCATTGACGAGGGTCTCCTGCTATTGAAAAGACATTATAACGACATCGATAACGCTAACGAACCCCCGGGCCGTACAACTCTTTGCTATGCCGTCGCACATGGATTGGAGGAATTCTTCAAAGACCTCATCGACGACCATGGTGCTGATGTTCGTTGGAGAGATGCAGCTGGTGCTACGTTGTGCCATATAGCAGTACCTAACCATCGACTTGGGGTTCTGAACTTGTTAGTTTCGAAGTACAACCTTGATCCAGATGCTCGAGACGACGACCAACGAGCTCCGTTACAATACCTGTTTGACCTTGACACTAAAGAATGGCATGGGAACAAGTTGACAGTTGCCGAGACAATCCTCTCCAAATTTGGCGTTAGTCTAGGCGATCGGGATGCCCGCGGCCGCACGCCGCTCATGGACGTGATAGATCTGAACAATCGTCATCATGATAAGATCGAAATATACAGTCCCCTACTACCATGGGCTGGTGTTAATACGGGTGATGATTTTGAAAAGATAGCAATGCTACTTTTGGACAAATATTGCGTCAGTCCAACGTCACAAGACAATGAGGGTAACACGCCGCTTAGCATAGCCATGAGTTCACGCTCGTACAGTTCTCACAGGCTTATGCAGAAACTATTTAGCTACCCAGATGTCGTCGTGGATGATGACATCATAAAAAGGGCAGCAAAATATCAAGCGGGTGAAGCTTTGCGCAGGAGCCAAATTGTGGCTCTTCTCGAGGCGGAGAAGACTGCACTGGTGGACCTTCATTTCTAGGGGGAGGAGATGAAGGCGTTATTTACTGATCATTGTTAGCTCTCTTCCATTACGTAGACCTTACTGCTTTCCCTCACTGCGTCGTCACCCCTGGAGGAAAATTCAAGAGTAGTACTTCCTCATGAGCTGTCTCATTTTCATTTTTCACGATACTGAAATGTGTGGAATTCCCGTTGAGCTACTCTTCTCGTCTCTTACTGCACACAATTACAGTCAGATAGTGATTGTGGATCCAGACTCCTTATCTCCACAGAAAATGTCCCAGTGAAGTCAATTGAGCTTTTCGCAGCCACAAATAATTAAGAAAAATGTTTACTTTGGCGTATGGGTCAACTTAGGGCGCGACGCCCAGTCCCGTCGGCGCATGCCAGGCATCTAGTATCCTTCAGCCAAAGTATTATTCCACAGACTCCTCACCGTCACCTCATCCCTCCACCTCCGGTCCGTACTATCACTCTTGACCTTATACCCGACCTTTTTCTCCTCGCCAGCCGCTAGCCAAAACCCATTGTCATCGAAGCTGAGCACAACACCACGAGGATAGTCCAACCACACAAAAGCCGCCACACCGCTCGTCGCCTTCACAGTAAACGTTTCATCTTTTCTGCTCAGCTCCAGACCAGGATCCGCCAAATTCGCGCTCGACAGCGGAGCAGGATGGAACCAATTCGTGTGCGTAAACGTTTTCGTGACATTGGAATTCGGCAATGAGCCCTGCGCCGAGACGTCCATACGGAGGAGCGTGTTCGTGGTATCTTGGCCCTGAAGGAGGGTATCGAGGTTGGTGGACAGCACTTGAGTGCCGTTTATCGCTCCGACAGTGACATTAGACGCTGCGTCCGTGCTGATGTTTAACTGCTTCCCGGACCAATCGTACCAAGTCAGATTGACGGAAGCCGAGATAGACGACCACAAGTCTGAGATCACCCAGATCTCAAAGTCATTGTTCGTTACATTTCGGTATGCTGAGATAATGACAGGCGAGTAGATGTCTTTCGCCACGTAGTGCAGCACTTTCCACCGGCCGTCGTACTCAATACCGGCCCAAGTAGGAGCCTGCCACTGGTCCTCCAACTGCCAGTACAAGGAGCCTAGCTGCCGTTCTGGGAGCGCGCTGCCCCTACGGTAGAACTCGATTTGCGATTTATAGAAGTCGGCTTGGAAGATTTGCGTCGTGTGGCACCAGGCTGAGAAGTTTGCTACCGAATCGGTCTTGTTTGGTACAGGATACCATTCTTGCGCTGCCATCGTCATCTGCCCTTGGCCAATGGAGGTGTTGTAGAAGTTGGATGCGTTCAAGCTTCCTGCTGGTGGATGGTGATCGCGCAGCATGATGACAGATGAGTTGAAGTGGAGATCTTCGGGGGCTACAACTTGCTGCCAGCTCTGGAGAGACGGCATGCTGTGAAAGCCGAACTCGTTTGCGAAGCGACCAATAGGATATCTGGAGAAATTGCCTAGCTGGCTGGAGTTATAATTGTAGAAATCTGTCCTCAATGAGCATAAACCGTCGAACTAACATGCGGAAGTCCGTACCGGTGTTTCCATAGATTGAGCCCTCAGTAAGATTTTTATAACGCTGTGTAATAGGTTGTACTTTCGAGAAGTCGAGACTGAGCCAGCCATTCGTCGTGCTGGATGGAGAGTATGAAATACTCTTGGTGTTCCCAAGAACGATAGGCGCAATAGTGTCGAGGAAGAGTTTCTCATATTCAGCCAGGTATCGCGGATACTCCTCCGGCGCCGTTTTGTTGACTGTAGGAAGCTCTAAATTTTCAAGCTCGTTTCCACCAGCCCAATAAGCCAAAGATGGATGGTGATTCACTCGTCTGACTTGATACTCCACCTCATGCGCTGCGTTCTCTAAGAACTCTTCGTTGACTGGGTAGAGCGCACACCCGAATTCAAACTCGCTCCACAATAGTATGCCCATCTCATCAGCCAGGTCGTACATGAAATCCGGCGAGTATGCCCCGGAGGACCAGACGCGCAGCATATTCTGGTTTCCGTCGATCACGCTGTCGAACAACACGCGTAATCGAGACTCCGTTACACTAGGCCAGAATGGGTCGGGAGGAATGAAGTTGGAACCTTTTGCATAAAACTCGTGCCCGTTAATCTCGAAATGCCAATTGTTTCCCGGAGCCACACCTTTGTCTAGCTGCTCCTGCAAGACGGGTGTCTGGTTGTTGAAGATAGTCCGGAAGCCAATCCGTTTCTTCACCGTAGCCACTGTCGTGTTCCAGCTATCGATGACGTTCAGGGTCAAGTTGTATAGCTGCTGCTGTCCGTAGCCCACAGGCCACCATAGTTCTACTGCCCCTTCAGGCACCGATGTACTGCCCGTGATCATTCCATCTTCGGTTGTAGCATTCGAGAGTCTTCCACTTTGTAAGATAGAGCCATCTGCATCCGAAATCATATAGTCTACGGCCGCTCCGGAAGGCAAAGAACCAAGATAGTCGACGCTTGCGTTCAGGACCCAATCCTTCGACTGATCAGGCGGGAAGAAATTGTGCTGACCTTCGCGGTAGATGTCGACCAGAGTGTTACGTACGTATACGTTTTGAGGTGGCATTTGGACAATGTAGGCCGGCTTCCAGATACCAGCTGGGGCGAAAGCAGGTCCCCAGTCCCAGCCAAAGTCGTTCTGTTCCTTGCGGATGTACTCACGATTGGGAAATTCGTACAATTGCTGGACACCCCATGGCCATGCTGATTTCTAAGTAAGTGCTATATCATTACTGCGAGCGAGTACTTACTCTCTTGCCCTGGTATCGCTCGAGTGGCATTAGCAATTATTGGAGCGCTCCCAAAGTTGACGCTCAAGCCCGGGCTATTGCAGGATGCTAAGATGTCCGATACGTCAAAATAGTATTGTCGGAACTGATTGTTCGTTGCGGCCACATGCTGACCGCAGAAGTCGATGCTCGTGAACGTGTCAAGGCCGTTGAAAACCAGCCATGTGGAGCTGGCGTTCTTTTGTCTGTTTGCATAAGCGTCTGCCACCATTGCTGGCACATAGCAACCCTACAAAGTGTCAAGCGGTGATGATGTGTACGTCCAATTCGAAAAAGGTATCCATCTAAGATTGAATTCGTTCAATGCATATAACGGGTCGCCGATGACCTGTTTGCGTCAGGGCTGCAAAAACGACGAAAGAAATGTACATACTTGCGCAGCTTGTAAATCCAGGTGTACTTGAGATGGCACCTTTCCCGGTACCGATATATACGAAAAATTGGGGCTTGTCAATGTCCATTCTACAGTGCCTAAGTCTAGCACTTGTTGACTGTATGCTACAGAAACCAAAGAGGCTGTCCCTAGTACAGCTTGAGTGCTTCTGCGAAACATACCGGTGGTTCTGTCAACAGATGGAGTTTTAATTACAAAAGAAGAATCAAGAAGCAAGAATGCCGTTGAAGCAGCAGCGAATGCGATATATACCGCGCGATGCATCCTTACCCACTCCATCCCCATCTTGCACGCGTCTTGCTCCTGTGATGTAATCGAACCATGCATCGCAGCGCTACAGTAGCATGGCTAACGAAGACCGTTGTGACTGCGAGTGGGGAATTGCCGCAGATGAGGGGAAAGTGAGTGATCATCAATGTAGACTAGGGCAGTTGCGGGCTGCCACGCATGGGCTGGTGCTTGTTTTCGTTCCTGCGGGGGCTAGCACGGAGTAGATCGCAGCAAATGAGGGTGAAGACCTTTTCCCCACAATGCGACGGCTCGGCCGGATCATTCATCAACATAGCAGCCTCACCCCTTCCTTCGTACGATGCAGACATGCCAAGAAGCGACGGCTTGATGGTGGTTTTCGATGCAGATCGCGTGACACCGTGTCAAAACGCGCTAAGACGCGTGCGGACGTTATACAAGGCACCTGTGGACGAAATTGCGGCCCCCTCGTGTCAGCACATAGCCATCGCGTCAACTCCATGGACGCTCGTTCTCTAACACTCGATGCTCAACGCTCTCTATCTGGTCGTCGTTCATATTGGAAAGCGACTGGACAAGGCTTTTGGCGCGTAGCGATAACGGCTATTGATCCTGCTCACCGGAACTCATATCTGCGGGCGGAACTTGGACTTGCTGTTGGACAAGCAGCTGCCTGTTATATTTATTATTATTCGAACATCGCTGGCACCTACGGTCGATCTGCGACCTACTTGCACACGACTAGTGACCATGGAAGACATGACTTACCCTTCGCCTGGGAAGTCGCGGGTATACGAAGAGTCCGTGAGCGAGCCCGACGAGGTGCGCATGGCGAGGCTATCGTCGCTTCTCTCGAAGAGCGAGAAACGTCCTCCGTTGTTGCCTCAGCAGAACAAGAACCCGCGTCGTGCGCCGATCGTGCTGAAAGACTCCCCATGTCGCCATGATACCAGGGCATCTCGCCTGCAGCTGAGTTTCGAAGACATCCCGCGGTCTGCGTCCCCTGCACTTGAAGACACCCCATCGCGTACCTTGCGCTCTATCAGTATGTTTATATGCATCCGAGTCACTGTAATCTCATCCGGTCTGCTACAAGGTCGCTAATCTTTTACAGAGCCCTCACAACAGCTCCGACGTGCAGAGTGGCGCGCTGCTGCCATGTTTCAGCATTATCAAAAGGCAATGGAGATCAGACAGCAACAGTCGAACGTTGGAGTCGATGTGTTCCCCTTCTTTGCCCTACCAGCGGAACTTCGCTCTTCAGTGTACTTCGAACTACTCGTCACAGACGACCGCGTGCTTCCCACCTGGCGCGGACCGCGCAAGGCAACCAAACAGCAGAAGAACATGTACATTAACATCCTCCTGACATGCAAGATGTGCCGCGACGAGGGCCTAAAAGTCCTCTATGGGGAGAACGTCTTCGACTTCGGTGAGATCTGCAACCGTCCGAACAACTTCTCCAGACGTTTCACCAATCTCATTGGCTCGCACAACGCCTCGCTGATCCGCATCGTCTTCGCCGAATACTCTGCCGCCACCGAAGAGCTGTGCCATGCCGACACCACACGCATCGCGAGGCCTTTATTCAATCCGAAGCCCAAGGCCACGCTCACGGTCACTTACCTTCGTAGCTTTCTCTTGACTTTCAACATATTCCTTCCGGATCTGCGCCTCTTCGCTATTAGCATCATGCCATATGGCCACGACGAGGCTACCCACTACCTTCTGCAGCTCGCAGACCCTGTTATTCGAAACAACATGCTATTGAAGATTAAGTGGCTGGACACGAAGAACGAGCCTAAAAGGGTGGCACGTATGGCAGAAGAGATCTGTGCGCAGGAGAGCGGGCTCATTAGGGCAGACTATTGGAAAGATATCGATGGCTGGATCGGGATCAACTTCAGCCCTCCGTCTTCGGGGCGGGAGTGGCTCACGTACAAGGGTGTGCGTGGCAAGGAAGGCACGCTCAGGGAGACGGAGAAGCTGGGTGAGTACACGGGAGACGAGTAGGTGCTACCATGAGAGTGAGTGCCCGGGTGCGGCCGTACGATCGACGTTTGCATGCTGGATAATGTGGCCTGGAGCAACACACGACACATCCCACTTGCGCATGCTGGATAGACTGGTGCATCATGGTCGCACATATATTTTTAGTGATACCTTGCGGCTCAGCTTCCCTATTCTTTCATCGCTATTCGAAATGGATCATGAATAGAACAGTAACATACTGAAAACACTCGACGGTTATGGACATTCTCACCATGGGCGTAAGATATGTTAGCGCTGGATTTAGAGCGGATGAAGTGCGCTCCGAACAAGTGCATCGCTTGGCGGCGGCTATCCTCGCACCTGGTTCTCGGTACGAACGGTTTGAAGACACTTTTTGATGTAGAGAAGTCTTTTCTTGCGCAGTTTTTGGCCGGTCCTCTGGCGGTTATGCAAATTCTGGTTTGTGGATTCGTAGGTGAAGAGCTGAGTCATGATGTTTCTCTCAAGCTGTTAGAAATGTCACACAATCACATCAGCATTGCCTTTTATATTAGAGTAGTATCTCGTCTGTTGCGCTTGACGCGAGCCACCTAAATCATCCGGAATCCCGTGTGAACAGTGCACTTGCAGCATCACAGGTCGGTGTAAGCTACAGGCAAAAGTACTACTCAAGCCGGCCTGGATTCGGCAAGTGGCTTCAGCTTCGTGTTTCTCGGTGAGACCTCGGCACGTAGGTGCTTGCAGCGGGGTGCATTATAGCCTCGTTGGGGGCCGTTCGTACGTGAGATGGTTGTTTCACATTGGAGAGGCTGTCAGTCAGATCCTTTTCGTGCGCTGAGGCGATGCCGATATATCAGAGAAGAAGAACTGTGGGAAGATCAGTATGGTCTGTAGGTATCTGATGCATATCCACACTGGTAGGAGGAACGGCTCTAGATCCGAATTATGCATTGGTGTGTACCTGAAATCTAGCCAGTGAATCAACAGTTTAGATTGAGTGGTAACTACTAAATCTGGAGGTGCATTGTCGGTGTGTAGTTCGCGATAGCCGCAAGGCTTGGGGATCGTGACCATTCCCCACTTCTGAATGTGGGTTGGTGAACGCTAACGGACTACGATCTGAAGTGAAACTGAAACTGGGTGGATTATTCTGCTAGTAGAAGGTCTGGGATGCTGCCTCGACTTTCGCTACGTCAGGTGGCGGGATCAAGCAATGTCATCGGCGGACGCCTTGCGGTGGATTGTAGCCTCAAACGGAGGACGTCAGATGTAACACCAAACGCCCCGCATGAGGGACCACAGGCTAAGGCGGGGTAGTGAGAGCAGTGATAGCGTCTTCGTTATTATTGATGCTCGCAGAATCTAAAGTGTAGTTGGGAGGATAAAGCTTGCGCGTAAGGCTGGATGATAATGCGGGTAAATTGACGATGGGACCCCGCTTCTTCTTTGGGCAGCCGCGTTCAAGCATGTCAGTGTCAAGACGCGAAGACGAACAGCAGTTCGGCTGAAGTAGACAGCGCCGGCCTTAGCACCACAGCTGAACTGTACCAGGGAGTCCCAATGATCGCCTGGTGTGGAGTGCTGAGTGCTCGCTTAGCTGGCAGGGGTGCGGAGCTGGAATGCATGAAGAGAACACCACACGCGAACGCAAAATCGTACCCACCACACCTCTCATACCGCACCCTCTGCAGATATACGACAATAAGCAGCCTTCCGTGTCGAATTAGGACATGCTTTGTCTTCTCTTTGAAATACTTAGGATGCTACCTTGGGCTGAGAATCAGATGCTCGCGGGTTGCAGCTCAAGGCCAACGAAAATGCCGGAGAATTAATGCGCAATCTACACATAGCATGCCATCCATAACCAACTCGAAGACATGACACCGCAACGCAGCCTATTGAATTCGAAACCTCACGATGGAGAGCGCAGGCTTGAGGCGAGGCCCTGGGTCTGCAGATGGCTTCAGCTCGTTGCGAGCTAGTGTCTTCCTCCGCTAGCAACTTGAGGCTAGGCGGTGGGTTCTCTCGAAGTCCGGGGCGCGTTTGTTACCATGATTGTAACGAGGAGGAATCGCTCCCAGGCCACTGAGGTGGGCCTGATTCTATCCGACACAGCTTGAGCTCGGCCCGGAGATCATTCAACACGAAGAGCTGCATTTCCATGTGAGCAGAGCGATTGCACGCTGCCTTCACACTTCCTTGCAACCGTCCCGTTAACTCGGCATGGAGCTTGCGGCGGTTTGCGCAAGGTTCTAGCGCGCATGAGTTGGGAAGGTCGGGGGCTTGTCGGTGCAGTCACTAATGTAGAGCACCATCTGCCGGGGACAGCTCGAGCTTGCGTACAGCTTGACAGACAGGGTGCAGGTCAGACTCGTCAGATACAGATCGACTTCAGGGCGCCTCTGCCGTCTAAAGCGTCAAGCTGCAACCGAGGCGATGCACGCAAGCGCTGAGGCACTGAATGACTCGCGCGGATATCGGATCAAGTAGCCACTCCTGCGCGTGTACCTGAATAATGGTGGTTGTGTATGTGTATATCCGAGCGATCACCACGACGATACGCGTCCGCCGCACCAGCGAAGATCCACAAGAGCCGCACACGATGTGAAGCAGCGAACGCTCTGAGCCAGGCCTGAAACGTCGTCGCAGTATCGAGGCGACTATCGACGATAATTTTAGGCCCTCGTCTTTCATTTCCCAGGAACAAGAGCGGCCAATGGCGACCCCTGTGGCTTATGCACACCCCAGCCAGCGCTATTCCGTCCTTCCTCGCTGAGGTGACTGCCGAGACAGCCTCTCTGCGTGCTCTCTTTCCTCTCCTCCACGGCCAGTGTTGCAGCTTCTTACCCCGGAGTCGCTCATTCTTCTGCGACCTGCGCCGCTCATCAATCGCCCGCATCGACAAGCTTACTGGGCCTTGCATCTGTCACCGAGAATATATACCGCTCCAGACCCCCGAAAGCATCGCTGCCACGCATGGACTCGTGAACCTGCGCGTCTGCTGCTGGCCGCCTCACCTCCGCCAGACGTGCCCGTTGCGACCTCGCCGCCGTCTATCCCAGATCTACGTTCTGAGGACCTCCTACAATGGACAACTGCGCGCCCTTCAACCGTTGCACTAGGGTCCAATGGCCGCTCGATGATTGCGAACCTAGGAGCCAACGCCAAAAACACCCGCGCATCTCGAGAACCTCGCTTGCCGTTGCCTTCCTCGCCGCTACGCTGCCTGCCACCGCCGCACAGTCCTGCATATCGCTACAGGGCTCAACGGAATGCCCGGCGTTCAGCAATGCTTCGATTAGCACCAACCTCCGCGATTTGTTCGTGTAACCTCACGTCAGCCTCGTATACTTGCATACTAACCGAGCTATTTTAGCGGGTTCCTCTCATTCGTAACAGACGTAGAGTCCTTTGATGACCGATTACGAGACTACATTGGAACCTCCTATGTACAAGACAAGTAAGTGTGCTGTGTCGCCGTGACACAGGGGTTCTGATAGGTTACAGATACATCAACATCCTCGGCTGCTCCAATGTCAGTCTAACCAACACAACTAATCTATATGCCCGGTACACGACCACATTCCTCTGCAACTCCATTGTTCAGGCTTCGCTTTCAAGCTGTAACCAAAACTCTGGTCAGGAGGTTGTTACTCTATGTGCCGATTCTTGCGTATGCCCTATTAGTGTCCAGTCTCAATCTGCGTTCCTGCTAATCTTTGCCAGGCTCAATTTGCCATCAGCGAGCAAGACATAATATCTACCCCGGCCTTTTGCGGTACCCCAGGAAACAATGCGAACGACCAAATTCGAAGCGATTCCGATCGATGCCAACATGCGGCCAAAGCCTTGACAGGAACGTGCACTCCAGCCGTCAACAACGAGCCAGACGAATGCGGTTTTGCGTCGAATCTGCCCGGCCTCTGTGCATTTTGTAGGAACAACACCTTGAACGGGACCGATTCGTGCTGTGTAAATGCCGATGTCGAAGCACGCTGCGTCGATGTACAGCTGCCCACCACTACGACTATGCCACCCCTTTTCACTACCACTACCACGGCCGCGCCCACAGGGACTGGCTCCGCAGGAGGAGGGGGTTCTAGCTCTGGATTGTCCGGGGGAGCTATTGCGGGCATCGTGGTCGGGTCGCTTCTGGGAGCGGCCCTCCTTCTTGGACTCGTCATTGTTGGGTGTATCTTCGCTCGAAAGCGCAAGCAGAAACAACAGCACAGCGTGTTGAACACTCCGTCTCCCGTGCGCCAGATTTCTGTTGCTCCACCGATGACTTATGGTGGAGACGGACATTCGCCTCCTCCTACCATCATCCCCGGCGCTCGAGTAGCCCGCATGTCGGCGCTGGAAGGCTCGGCTTCTTCAGAGGGTCACAGCTCCCGTGCCGGTGGCTACCACGACAGACTCGATCCTTATGATTCGCCAGAATCGCATCGCGCTTATCTCGGCGCGGCAAACTTGCCCAAGCGCGAGGGGTCCCTGTCAAGCCATTCTGCGCTGGGCGCGGTTAGTTCATCACCTCACTCAGGATCCGACCCTGATCGGAACTTCTCCAGCCCTGAAGGTGTTGCCTCGGGCCAATCCGAACAGCTCCAGTTCTTCAAGGATTATTATTCTCAAGATGATATCCATCCAAACGATACCGTTGCTGTCCTTTGGGCGTACCAGCCTCGTGCTAACGATGAATTCGAATTAGAGCGAGGGGACATGCTTAAAGTTGTTGGTATCTGGGACGACGGGTGGGCCACGGGTGTGAGGCTGGCTGAGACGACAGAAGAATGGGAAGCGCGGAGGGCGTTGCAGCGCGACTCCGGTGTGAGTAACGGCAGCCGGCGGGAATCACGCATCGAGAGCGACAGTGACATCAAGGCATTCCCGTTGGTGTGTGTATGTCTCCCACAACATTGGCGGAAGACTATAGAAGGAGACAGCACGGATACAGGCGGCGGCAGCGGAGGTGACCGGCATCCTCCCAGTCCCTAATATCTGTTTCGTAGCCTGTTGACACGAGTAGTTGTCTCATCTGCATCACAATCTCCGGGTCCACTGGTCGAACCCATCTCAGTGGAACCTCCTTCTATGCCTCCAAAACCTTCGACGTCACAACCTCCACCGTTTGCGTCGCGTCCGAGATCTCCTCCGGCGCGTCTCCTCTCCGGCTCAAGCACGCTGGTAAACTCACCACCCCGAATATAATGCGATACGATGATGGCTACCGATCTGGACCCGATTTCCGATTTCATATCCGAGGCTTCTTGATACCCGTTACGGAACCGCATACCCCGCTTTGGGGCTTCCCATTGCATCGTTCAACACGCTTTCACGGCATCGCATCCGACCGTCTCGAATAATCATAATGCCTCGCCCCGAACACAGCACCTCGACGTAACGATTTCCTGCTTCTTTCTCTCCTTTTGCGGTAAACGGTAGACTGGAGGCGACTACCTACTGTTTTCCCTTTCCTCTTTTCATTCTATAAAAACAACAACGGCGCGCTCCGTGCGCGCTTCACGCTCACTAATCGCTAATTGCTGTGAATAAACCGATACCGATCATCACCGCGAAGGGACAATATACAATAATCACGCCGACACACATACACAAAGGTTACGGAAGAGATACCTGTATTGCTTTCCATCTCGAGCCCGCTTTCTGGGGCGGACTTCGTTCTATACCCGAGCCTGACGGCGCGCTCGCCCATCAGGCGCTTTTCCTTTCGCTTCGTTGCTCTCGTTCCGAGCACCCGGGCGACTGAGCTTTCATATAATCATGCATTGGAAGAGGGAGTGTTATCTTTTTCAGAGGATGAACATACTTGGCATGGTTTGCGGCACGTTTTGTACATATGCTGCGTTGCGCGGGAGGAGGGAGCATCTTACCCGTTTTATTTTTATGGGAGATTCATGGGTTGAGGGTGGAGAGAGGGATAGTGCAGCGCTTTGGGGAATTGGCGCGTGCGGAGGTGAGGGATGGGGTAGTTTTGGATAGATAATATGAGATGTGATTGTACAGTGAGCGTCTGCTTCTAGTAACTGTGTGCGTGCGTTTGAAGTGTATCGACGTGTTCAGCGACGGCTGCAACGGTCGCTAGCCAAATTGCTCTACGCGACTGCTAGACACATCTACGCCTCGGCCCTCTATACCGCATTTCAATATCCTCTCATCCTCTTCAAGACACATAAGACACTTTCCAGCCGGAGCATTGAGACCGAAATGTGGATCTCAAATCTGCGAAACGCGGCGTCTTCATGCCGCAAGGATAGCATGATATCAGTGTTGTGGTCTTAGCGTTGTGGTCCCAGCGTCTCGGACAAATTGCAACGGCTGTGTTTTTAAACGTTGTTGGTGTCAATGTTGTCATGGGCTTGTTGTGCTACGTGGGTAAAATGTATATATACAAGAGAAGCTATGGAAGGGGAGGGTAAATGGGGTTAGAACTCGTGCTGAGCACTTGCATCCGCACCTCCACCCCGGCCCCCCGTGCGATTGTTATAGTGTTCGAAGCGCGGATTGTATGAGCTCCACTGCAGCCGTTATATGTACTTTCACAGCGTGGCCGTCAATCATGAGGGTATCTCCCACTGCCAGTCCTGCATATATACCCACCAACCCGGTCATAGAAAGGGTACCGAAGTACCGAACGAGGAAGCCGTCTTCAACATATCCGTCTGCCTCGCTCGCGCACGCGTATCGGCGCACCTCACAAGGACGTGCAAAAATCAAGCACCCCTACCCTTCCTCCTACCCATTTTAACCATCTCGCCGTCACCAGCGCGCTTATTCCACTCTTCAGTCTCGCGTCTCACGGCCTCGCGGTACGCCTTCGCCTCTTCGCTGCCGTCGACGAGGAGCTGCGGACAGTGGCTCGAGCGGCGTAGGTGGCGCTTCAGGTTCTCCCAGCGGCAGTCGGGCTTGAAGGTACAGCCTGGCTGGGGACAGCGGTAGGGACGGAGAGTCTGTTGGAGGGTCAGGATCAGCGACCTATCGTCCAGAAGGGCAGCAGCATGGTGTAGTGGTGGAGAGACTTACCTGGTGCGTGCGCTCGTGTTTACTCAGGTTTGAACTATCTGCACAGGAGAAGTCGCAGAAGCGGCACTTGTGCGGCTTCTTTCCCTCGTGCAGCGCGCTGATGTGCGTCTGTAACTGCGTGTGTGTGGTGGTGGTGTAGCCGCATCGGTCGCACACGTAGGGGCGCTCACCGGTGTGCGTCCGCTCGTGGTTGTCCTTCGCCTGGTTCGTCGCGAACGTCTTGTTGCAGCCTTTGAAGCTGCATGCGTACGGGCGGTGGCCTGCGTGTGCGAGGAGGTGGCGGGAGAGCTTGGAGCGCTGTTTGAAGTCCTTGAATGAGGCTTCGCAGTTCTCCCACTGGCAGACACACTGTGTGCAATTGTCTACGTGTGCGGCTTTGATGTGCTTGTGGAGGGACTCCGGGTTGGGGAAGACCGAAAGGCAGAGGACGCCCGGGGCGTGTTGCCATTTGCATGTACACGATTGACAGGTGTCTGTACTTTCTGATGTACTGTCAAGTTGTACATCGGGCTTGGGTTCAAGCCGCGCAGCTGATATGTCGAAGCCGAGTTTGGCACTCTTTCCTGCGCTCTGAAATACGTCCGAGTAGTGCGATTGCGGAAGCAGCCACGTACTATCGTTGAAACCATACATAGGATCGTTATGACTGTTGTCAAAGATGTTCATGCTAGGATGTATAGGCGCAGCGGAGTATGATGCTTCAGATTGACTTGACTGTAGCCCAAAGTTCAGGAAGTCGTTCGCCAGGCCATTCCCTTGGGCGATGGAGGCATTCCAGAGGTCGATATGCTCCTGCGGAGCGGTGGGATAGTCTCCACATGCTCTTGTCTTACCGTGGCAGCACGAGTTGTCAATGTGACAGTGCGCCCCAGGAATATTTAGGTAGCATTGTGCATCTCCGGCAAGGTTTGGTGTCGGTGACTGATGGCTGCTAAAGGCGCTTTCGATGGAAGTGTAGTTACCCGGTGACAATGTACATGTAGCTGCACTGGAAGCATGCGTCGTTGTATGGCAATAATTCAGTGTGTTGCGAGCCTGGGAGTAGCACGGGTATGACTCGTAATCAGCGAGATGGGGATCATATCCATGTTGTCCCTCTTGGAAGTGACATCGCGAATCGTCGTAGCAGTAGATTGTACCTGCAGCGGTGGGAGCAGAGTGAACGAAGTGGCATTCACTGTCCGGATCTCCGAGTGGACAAGGCTGAGCATCGCACTTTTGACAGAAACATGGGTCATCGATGTCGGTCGACTTGGTGCACTCTGGATCAGCGCACTGGTCCTTGCAGGCAACTTCCGCACAATGAGGGTCCCAACATGCGTCCTCCTCGGAACACTGCTCGTCACCAGGGCACGGCAGCGCACAGGGAGAGCTACAGGAGGCGGTATCCAAGTCGCAACCTTGGCAGAACTGCTCAAAACAAAGGTCCGGAAATTGCTGGTCTGGGTCATCGTGGTACTCGCCTACTTTGACGGCTGATGCCTGCCGCTTCGACGGGCGGCCATCTTCACAAGAGGGACAGCCGGGCTTGGTGTCGCAGGTACCCAGGGTACTCTTTTCCGCGGCTATTCCCGGTGCCGCAGAAGTGGATTCGCTCAGTATGACATGATTCACATCGCGCTTTGAACCAGCCAGCGGCGTTGGCAAGACAAACATAGATTCCGGGAAAAAGAAGTAATCGTCGCCGCCGTAGGCCGAGTCGCAGTCGTCTAGTTGCAACGCGTAAGCCATGATGCCTCTGTTGGAGAGCTTGAGGTAGATTTGGAGGGAAAATGGATATGGAGACATACAAGCTGCACGTGATTTCCGGACATTCAGGTGCTCAACCCTAGGCCTCGTGCACATAAAGGCGAGACGGCGCAACAGGCTTTCCCCACCAAACGCCAAAGTAGATGAAGAGAAGCTAGGCGCTTCTAGGCTGGTATTCCGCCAGTTCCTCACGATATCGTGTCAAAAAGTTGGGTTTTCGCGTTGTCGGGTTGTTGGCAGACATGTTGGTGAATGCGGCGTGTCGATCGCATTTCGTAGTAGATTCCACTGACTAATCGCCATACTTGCCTTCTTCTATTGGCCCGATCGTGTCGCTGCAATTACCGCATGTGAGAACTGTCTCTGCTTCTTCACTGTCGAACATCTCTTCAATACTCGTGTTGTAGACCTAGGCCACGTCCCTGTTGGTGTTTGCGCTCGGAAGCACTCACGTCCCAATGGCTCAGAAACCAGTGGCACTCCACATTCAGCATGTGCCCGCCCAGCGAACCACAGAGTGGGCGAAGCAATCAGTCAGGCCGCTAGCGGGATGAGACGGTAAAATCCCACCACTAACTCCCTCTGCGTTACTTAGATTCATCTTCTGGGGCAACATAGCTGGCTTTGCGTCTGCGAAGCGGCACGCTTCAGAGCCGTGATAGTAGACCCCGCGCCCAGCCCCAATGGTCTGTCACCTCCGCGCCTCGCCCATTCGTCAACTCCGCACCCTATCCTACACCCATCTACCGCCTCCATGGGCAACCTCTGCGGCAAGTCTTCCAAGGACGAAAACTTTCAGGGTGCGGGCCGCACTCTGGGGTCAGCCCCTGCTCCCGCGACAAAAGCATCGGTCCCGGCGCGAGTCGCAAGTGAGGGTGGTGGTTCCAGCGCGAAGACGACAGGTCTAGGACGGACGGTGAGAAGCGTGGCCGGCAGTGGAGGCGCCGATGACCCTAGGGTAGCAGCCGCGGCAGCAGCAGAGGTGCGTAGCTTGAAGCCAAAGAGCGTGGCCAAACCTATGATAGTCACGGCTTGGATGTGAATCGAAAGCGGCAAGGCTGACGAATGGACACCACCAGGCCCGTGCGAACAAGCCTGTGACTGGAGATCTTGCGAAAAGGCTCGAGGAGCAGAAGAAGCAGACGCGCAATCAAACGCTGCAGCAGACGGCCCAGGAGAATTTGGCGCAGCGCACTGCTGATGCGAATACCGAAGCGCGGAACTACAATTGAGTAGCTGCTGTTGCGACATGCCGGTCGCTTTTCTTGCGGTCCGTATTCATTCGCCCAGGAGCGCATTGTGTCGGGAGACAATCGAATCATAGGACACGGTCCGTCCTTGGCGAACATCAACGCGACTGCCTCCTAGCACGCATGTTGGAGTTAGAGAAGTTACTTTGGTTCATCACCCTGAAGGCTTTAAGAGATGACCCTCAACATCTTTTGAACATACGTGGAAGACATTCAGTTGGTGGTTTGGCGCTCTTGCATACTGAAGGAGTTGGGAGTTACTTCATACCACCATCATCGCACCAGTCACGTTTAGAACATCTACTTCAATGTTTATTTGGCAGCTGGTTGAGGGGCCATCGTTTCAAGTTCACTTCTCTCTGATGGAATGCGGTGCAACTCATGGTCCCCTCCCATCTCGTGTACCTACTGCAACAAAAGACAGTCAAACTATAGCATCGTGGCACATTTGCCCACCATGGATCTCGCAGTCCGGCTGCACAGCAACAGATTTCCCTTGAGGGTCAACACCTCATACACATTTCATACGCACATATCATTTACCCTCGTCTACGCGAAGCCGTCCCAAAAAGAGAGTCCAGCGCCTTACGAGTTGCAAGTTTCACATCAACGTTCAACATTCGGCTCTCTATCCATAACTTTTAAAACCCTGAACCCGTTACTCAATTTTCCGCTGCAAGGAGCGACGACGCAATAGTGGACAGATTGACAAGTTCAGCATTCGGGCAAGCAACGTCGGCGTCTGTGAAACAGTGTGAACGTACTTTGCTATTATTTCAGCCTCTTCCGACCTACAATGTATGGTCTGCACGCTCACTGTGATACACTGCTATAATTTTATGAGTTGATTAACCGCGTAGTCTTCCAATATCTGGCGCAGCTTGTTATGGGAAGTGATCACGTGTGCGTGGGAGATCCATAGATAGCTTTGATATTACGTTGGTTGGAGATTGACTTTCAGATTGATTTTCAAGGTTGTATTTCAGGGTTGACTACAGATCAATTCTCAGGATTGACCTGCAGGAGTGGCCTTCCTATTTGGCCGTCAGGTTGATTTCCAGGGTTGACTTTCAGAGTTGAAATCTATCTCCGAGTTTTATAATTACTTGATTGAAGCTGGAACCGAAGCTCACGGCTGATTTTCAGGTTGAATCTCTCGTTTAATTCCACGATTGCATCGCATGGTCAAATCGCTATCTACCAGACCTCTTTCCACGGAAGGTTTGCGTCTGGGAAGACTGCATATACCTCGAAGCACAGTGTCTTTAGACCAAAGCTGTGGGCAGGCCTGGCAGGGTGATGCTGTTGGACGTCATCCATGTGGGATGAAGTCCGAAAACATGACAGCGGGGTGCATCAACGGTCATGTTTTGCTCGTCTGTCTCCAACATCGGGATTTTGAGCGAATTATATAATTACACCTCGCATATTTTGTCTCGGCATTCGAAGATGCGTTCGCTGACCCGGAGTCGTTCAGCCCATGACGTCTCGCCAAACGTTGCGGTGAGTTCCGCCTGCGTGGTTGCCGGACGCGATGCACACGGTAATTGTCCGACGCACATTGTGATTGGGATAAGCAGCCACAGATGCTTCTTCGCGAAGAAGTTAAATCCTGGATGGGCCTGACCCAAATATGTCTCCAGATTCTGCGTATCGAAAGGTCTTGATATCCCACCGCCTCACAGGAATACACCTTCTTCCTCGTCAGCTGCAGCCGGTGCACCGTTTGTACGCTCTTGAGTTTGTGCACCATTCGCACCGTTGCTTCCACCGATGAGCCCGTTCGTCGTGCTGCCCTCGCCGTTACCCGCAGGCCGCTCCCCGATTTCTGACGCCTTCGCCGACTCGGGTTCCCAGGGCAAGCACCTGATCTCGGTAACTTCCTTCTTCACCAGTTCAATCCGCTCCTCCATCCGCCTGATCACGTCGCGGTTCTCCAAGATCGCCTCATAAAGATCTTTGTCCTGCTCCTGGCGCACATACTCCTCCAACTCGGCGTTGCTCTTCTCCAGGTGTGTAATACTGTTGCGAAGCTCGGCAGCTTTGGCGTGCAGTGAGGAGACGGAAAGAGACTCCAGAGCTTTGGCGAAGCGCTCGGGCGATATGGGAAGCGACTCGGAGGACATGACGACGGGGTTGTTAAGGTTGTTCGGGGTGAGGATCGAGGTGAGGATCGAGGTGACAGAGGTGGATATGGCGGAGGGGTGGGAGGAGGACCAAGAACCGATGTTCAAGGAGAGCGAAAAAGTGTTGAACTGGCTGGAGGACCAGGAGAGTGTCAAGTCCAAAGACAGCAAGCGCGGAGTCGGGCGGGCGATGGAGAAGGCAGGCGCGTGGTGGCGCAGGACGTGGGAGTCGAACAAGGCGGCTGCGGAGTCTGGAGGGTTTATTTGAGGTTGTGAGCTCTAGTTATTTTCTTAGGCTTGGTCTTTACGGAGTCACGGTGGAGAGAAGGTGGAGTTTGGGCGGCGTTCATGCCACATGGTTGACACTTTGGCGGGGAAGCTGCGAACGACTGCGGTGGCCTGTGCTCACTTCCGAGCTTTCAGAGTAGAGCGACATTCACTCTGCGTATTTCCATCTTGTCTTTCATTGCTTGACTGCCCGCGCATGGCCGGTTGTTGTGTCCGATAAGGCTTCTAGAGCCCGGTCTACCAATTGTGACTGCGGCCCCTTCCTCTACCATGAGCAATGCTATCCCCATGGCTCTGCGGCCTGCTGCGCGCGTCGCACAACGGTGCAGCACGGTGACGTCCGCCTTTGCCCGCCGACATTGCAATGCCCAGCCTACATGCTTAACTGCGACTGCTCCCTCCCCGATACTGTCCGCCATTCTGGCGCGAAGCCCGCCTCGTTCCACCCGAACCTTTTCCACGGCTCCTCGATTCGCAGCGAAAGTCAACGATGTGACCTTGACGCACCAAGACATCATACCGCCCCAGCAAGGCCTTCCTCAGCGGAAAAGGACGGTACAAATTGGACAACTACCAGGTGGACGCGTATCAGACTTCCTGATACAGCACATATTCGGCGACAGAGTTTCCCCTCAAGACGGCAACAACCTCCTGCGCATCCTCCACCACCGCCGCACGTCCGGCTCTCTGGCCGACTATGGCGTCGACAACCTCAAATACAATGTGAGCCGTGATCAGGCGATCAAGGCATTAGAATGGCTACGCCAAAAGTATCCCATAGATGAAGCGCGCGCGGCGGAAGAGTGGGCGGAGAAGGAGGCGAATCGCATCGCGTACGAGCTATGGCTGGCCGATCCGGAGAATGACAGCAAGTACAAGGATCCAGCGAGGGTGTTCAGAGAGCAACAGAAGAAGGAGGCCGAGGAGCGGGCACAGGAAGAGGAGGAGCAAGAAAGACAGCAGTTTGGCATACTGCACACCGGTAAGTCGCAGTTCGAGACGGCCATCCAGGAGCAGAGGCGGAAGCGCCTAGAAGCAGTCACCAAAAAGGCAGAAGAGAGGGAGGCCAAGGCCGTAGAGGAAGAAAAAATGCTTGCGACGGGCGAGTGGGTGCGCACACCTCGCGGCACCCAGCTCATGAAGCCGGGACAAGAGGCGTACGTCGACGTCTTTGGACGCGAGCAGGTCAGCCGGCGAAAGGAGGAACTGGAGAAATACCAGAACATGTCGACCACGACATTTAAAGATGAGGAGGAAATGCTCAAAGCTACAACCCTCGTAAGCCACTCCTACCACGCTCCTTTACGCACCTATACACACACATGCTTAATGAATCGCAGACCCAGCGCTTATACCCCATGACCGCCTTCGTCTCCGTCCTCTGCCTCGCCCTATGGGGCTTCGGCCACTGGTACGAGCACCCCGCGCCCGAATATCGGCTCTGGTCCGACCTCTCGCCCGCCACAGCGACCATAGCCGCCCTCGTCCTGACCAACACCGTCATCTGCATCCTCTGGCGCTGGGCGCCCCTCTGGCCGCTGATGACCAAGTTCTTCATGCACGTCCCCGGCTACCCGCGCGCCCTCCAGGCCGTCGGCAACGTCTTCTCGCACATCCAGTACGAGCACCTCTTCGGCAACATGATGTTCCTGTGCCTCGTCGGCCCCGTGTGCCACGACCTCGTCGGCCGCGGCGTCTTCATAGGCACATACGTCGCCGCCGGCGCCGTCGGCACTTTGTTCACCCTGTACTGGGCGAACCTGGGCCGCGGCATCATCACTGCGCACTCCGTTGGCGCGTCGGCGGCTATTTGGGGCATCTCGGTCCTGTACTGTCTCCTCACTGATAAAGAGAACATTAAGATCCCCTTTGTGAAGGATATGGAAGTTGCGTTTTGGCCCAAGTCGCTGATTGCAGCGTTCGTCGCGTATGAGATTCTCACGGCGAGGAAGAAGAGGATTACGACGATGGACCATGCGAGTCATTTTGGTGGTATTGCGGTCGGCGCGAGTGTGGCGGGGTACTTGCATGTGACGGGGTTCCATCAGCGGCGGGTTGCCGAATTGGGCGTGCAGGAAGCGGCGGGCGGAGATGCGAAGACGGCGGATGTGGGCGCCATCGTGACGGAGGAGGCGAAGGAGGTGAAGAAGGCCGTGGGGAAGGCCGTGAAGAAGGACTGAGCGCTGGATAGAGTCATATATAATAGACAAGGGGAGGTTGATTGCTGTAGGAATACTTCGTCTGTATATTATTGGGGGTTTGGGGATAGAGTAGGTGTACACACGCTGTACCATTTATTTGCGAGTGAATCTGTGCTTGGGTTGGCAGCGCTGCACCGTCTCTTTTGTGTTTTGCTGGGGATAGTTTGACTGTGGTAAGGTTTCTTGCAGAGAACGATGTTACGTGGGGTGAGACTCCAGGGGTTGATAATGAGGATTTACAGGTCCAACGTTGAAACCAGAATGGTAGACGGATGGTACGGCACGCTGCTCACTGCCTCCAGTACCTCGTAGCACCATTCCCTTCGGGTAAACAAAGTAGACAACACTCTCGAACATATACCACTCTCACTGAATTTGGCAACTGGTATATAAACCACATTAACCAACCCCCACCGCCCCCACTCTACTCTACCGTCCCAACCCCCATGACACCCCTGCCAAACCACTCACTCACAACCGCAAACCCATCTTTCCCCCTCCTCAACGCATCCCTAAACAAATCATGCCTCTCCGCACTCTCCACCTGCGCCTTCCGTATCACCCTAACCGTCTGGTTCTGACTCGCACACAGCGGACACTCCACACTCTCATCCTCCACATCCTCATCCAAGCTCAAGCACCTCTGATGAAAACTATGCTTACACAGAAAATGCACAACCGGCAGGTCGAGCGGGCGATCGCACACTTTACACCTCGTAGCCTGGAACGTAGCCGGTTTCGTGTTGAGGTTCTGCAGTTCTGTTTTTTTGGCTTCGGTGTCGGAGCGGAAAGTTTCGATAGTGCGGCGGTTCGTCGCGATTTCCTGGCGCTCGCGCTCGATGGTGGTGGAGAGGTACGATTTGATCATGCCCATAGTGGCGACGCCGTTTGCGGAGAGCGTCTGTATGACCTGCAGGGGCGCCATGAGGCCGTCTTCGTCGATTTTGCGGAGCACGGCGTCGAGCTCGTCGCCGGCTTCGGCGAGGATGTCCGGGCTGGACGTAAAGTAGGCGAGGGCGGCGGGGTAGAGTGCGGGCTCTTCGGGGCCGTATTTGCGGAGCGCACGGATGGCGCCTTCGGTGTCGGCGGCCGCGGTGTACGAGCGGAAGATGTCGAAGTGGAGGCCCTGCTGTTCGCGGACGAGGATGGTGCCGTCGCGGAAGTTGGAGAGGTGGGAGAGGAGGAGGACGTTGGAGGTGTCGATGGGGATGTTGTTGCCCTCAACGAGCTTCTTCGCTTTGGTCTCCCATTCTTTGCGCTCGCCGTCTTTCTTGGAGGACGCCGTGTGGAGATACATTTCGAAGAGGGTCGTGTAGAGGTCTACTTTGTCGTCTTCGCGCAGATTCTCCGAGTTTATGCATGCTTCGAGGAAGACGATGAACTCCTGCGGATGGTCTACGAAGGCGGAGAAGGCTGTTCGAGGCTTCGGTATGGAATATTCTGGGGGCGGTTCATCGGTACTAGTTTCAATGACTTGGGCTTGACTCAGTGTTGATTTAGACTCTCCCGATGGTGGTGACGCCACTGCATTGGTGTTCATGTATGGAAGTGGTAAGAGAGATGCGAGGTTTTGCACTGCGCTAGACGCAACGCCCAAGCCCATACCCATGGCTGAAGACGTAGGAGCATTGGGTATAACAATGGCGTCTTTCTTGGGCCTGAAGTTGCCCGTGTAGTAGTCGATGAAGATTTGGGTCGTGTCTTTTGGACACTGCTCCAATAATGCCGTTGCGTATTTCATAAGGTTGAAGTACGCCACTTCAGGCTCCAACCGCCAGATATACGCAAGCGCTTCCGCATAACGTCTTGAATCTTCAATCAAAATATCAACGACCATCTCGTGTTCGCCGTGTTTCCGCGCAAGGTACGCCGCCTGGTCAAAGTAGCCTCCTTGCCGACACATAGAGATTGCTGTGTCCAGGTCGAACTTGAGATCATCACCCGGCGACTTGATGAACTCTTCGAGCTTCTCTACATCCTTCAGTTTTGCATAACAATTGAGAAGGAGAGTTGTGTGATCTGACGTGGCTTTGTGGTGATCGTGCAACTCCTCTAGGTATTCTATCAAGTTGTGTATCCTCTGGGTGTCCAGAAACTTGCGAATGACCTGTGAGGGTTCCGTGTTGTCGATAGCTTTTAGATATTGCTGCATCGCTGTATCGTAATCTTGCTTCTGGTATAGGTAATCGCCGTACTTTCGTAGAATAACGTTCCGCTGTGAAGCATCGAGCCCAGCCTTTTGCGCCATGTTGATGGCTAGGAGGTAAAGATTGCGCTGGTATAGTATGTCCAGCTTCTGGGCAAACGGCTTCTCATGGTATCGGAAAATTTTACCGTCGGTGGTAAGTACAAAGAGATCGCCCCATTCAGCGATGAGCGCCTTGACCTGTGATGTGATCTGCTCTTGATGCGCCACATATCTCAGTTCCGTGTTGAGTAGTGTGAAACTTGACATATTAAAGACATCGTCGGCTGCGCCCATACCGAGCGCTCTGAGCGGATTAGACTGTGGCATAATATTAGACTTCGGCGGTGACACAATAACGACATAGTCTTTGAATGTCGTGATCATCTTTTTCTCGCCTTCGTATGTGTAGGGTGCCCCTCTTCCGTGCTGACCATAGTAGTAGATAGCATCATTCCGCGCCACCACAACATCGCGTGTAGATTTGTCCACTGCCATGCATCCTACGCCGCAACCATGGTCGTCTAGCGATTTTGCAGGCTGCCCCTGACCTCTGCCTGATATCACCAAGGTCATAATACGATTTGTGGTCGCAATGTAGAGTGTTGTGATGTTGCCTTCGCGGAACTCTATGCCAGTGATAGGCTCCTCGGATTCGAAAACGGTGCGTTGTCGCGCGCCGCGGTCGTGGATGAGGTCGCCACGGACGACGGTAACAGCCCCATTCGCAAAGCCCACCGCCAGCTGAGACAGATCATCCAAGGCAGCGAATGCCGATATTGGAAACGGTTTGCGTCCATTGTGTACTGTGAGCGTACTCTGGCAGCGCGGTATTCCAGTCCTCTTTTCCAGCTTGTCCAATGCCCACACTTTCAAGACCGGCTCGTTGGACAAATCTTCAGCTATCGTGACCAGCAAAGCAGTGCCCGGAACCTGCTTCATGTGCATGATTGCGCCCGTATCGTGCGCCTTGAACGAGCGCACGACCTTGAAGGCCTGCGAGACGATGCGCACGACGCCATCTGCGCTGCCAAAGAAGATGCTTTCGGAGCCTGATACTACAGATGTGATGTTTCCAGGCTACGACGGTAAGACAATGTATGCACGTGTGGGGCTGCATCATACCTCCGAGAGGAATGAGCTCTCGCCGTCGGGGAACTTGACTTGCGAGACATCGAAGAACTTGAACTGCCACTGGTTCGGGGTCAGCGTGTGCATGCTTGGAATTGTGCTCGCTGAGGCGTACCGGAGTCACGGCCATGTTGCTATCGGTCCATGCCGCGCTCCTTCACAGAGCAGGAACTATCGTCGGCGTGTCGCTGTAGGCAGGGACGAAGCTCTGGATGCACCTGCCGACGATGCGTCCGCGCAACAGCCAATGACGTGGACTCGTCGTTCGCGCCTGCCGCCAAGACGTGGCTGAGTCGAGGGCCCTGCTCGCCCTTTGTTGCCTTTCTCCTGTCTCCTTCATAGCCTCTCCGCTGCTCATACCACCCTCACGCCGGCCACATCAATCCGCCGTCTCTGTTCATCTTCAAAGCCACTTTTACTTTTGCGCGACACTCAAAGCGCGCACTTTGCCTCTCCTATCGACTTCTACCGAGGTCTCTCGCTCAACACTACGCGTCAATCGACACTCCCGCTATCGAGTTGTCGCGACCTCTACTGCTGCGCGCATCCACCAAACACGTCGTCAACGAGCTTCTCTGCATCTCCTTCTCGCCTGCACTTCCTGCGCTAGCCGCCTTTACTTGAACTCGAACCCCGTTACTCAACTCTCCATCGTTCGCAATGGCCGACAAGCTCAACTCCTCCCTCGATGACATCCTCAAGGCCCAACCCCGCAGCAGCACCCGCCACGGCCGTGGCAATCGTCGCGCTGGAACTGGTCGCCCAGCCCCTGTCGGAGGTGTAGCGAAAACCACCAAGCCGACTAAGCCCAACAAGGCTGCGTCTGTTGCTCCCGCTGCTCCCACCGGCGGAGAGACCAAGATTATGATCTCCAATCTTGTAGGTTGCCCCAGCTTGTCTCATGATCCCGCTAACTCTCGGTAGCCGTTTGACGTAGAGGAGAATCAACTCAAGGTATGTAAGACCGTCGAAGGTCTTTGAACCTATATTTCCGTCGAATCTGCGAGCGAACGCGAGTCCGACGATTTGAGCTACATGCTCCACTTTCAAGACGGGTTGTCTACATCATGCTAGCCCTTATAAGTCATACCCCACTTGTGTTTGGCGAACACAACAGGTATAACGACTTGGCAGCATGCGACACCCGCACGTATCGCGAAGACCAAAGCCAGAGCGTATCAACCTATCAACACAGTTGATCCAGTGAAGACAGCAGGGCGTTGCCAATGCGGATTGTAGAAGCGTTGTCTGAACAACAGCGAGTCACTTGTGGCCCAACAGAGGGTTTTGCGCATGTTGATGGGCGGAGGCCGCGCGCATGAGAGCTAGCCTGTCGTGTACCGGCATATTAGGCTCCCTTCTCGCACACAATCCTCTACGCTGGCAACGCCACTGTCTCGCTGGTTCAAAGTCTACTGTCTTCCTGGGCGTTCAATCTGCTTTACGAGCGACACGGCTTCCACCCTCGGATTAGGAACCGCTACCTACGATCAGTTGCCGACCCGGACTCGCTCACCTTGCTTTTCGTGTTCGAAACCATTTATTTGCGACGACGACTAATGCGCCTTATAGGAATACTTTGTCACAGTTGTCAACGTCGGTAGACCCCGCCGTGTACTTCTTCAGTATGGACCCAACGGCAAGAGCTTGGGAAGCGCTACCGTGATCTTCAACAAGGCTGAACAGGCCATCAAGGCCACGAATGCACTGCAGGGCGTTAAGATCGACAACAAGCCTATTCGCGTTGAGATGCTCGTCAGCGCTGCTGCTGTAGCTGCCCAGCCTCAGTCGTCGTTCGCCGACCGTGTCACGTAAGTACTTTGCCATGATGCTCGGGTCGACGAAGCTAACCAAGTTCTTAGCCAACCTAAGAAGGCGGACAAGCCCAAGCCCGCCACTGCTGCCAAGGCTGCACCCGCCGGAGGACGCGAGCGTGGACGTGGACGTGAGCGTGGTGCTGGCCGTGGCCGCGGTCGCGGTAGTCGTGAGCGGCAGAAGAAGAAGACCCAGGAAGAGCTTGACGCTGAAATGGAGGACTACTTCCCGGCCGCAGAGGGTGGTAACGATGCCATGGTCACGAACGGAGACGCACCCCAGGCTGCAGGCGGCGACACCATGGAGGAAGATCAGATGCTTTGAGCATATCATGACCCGTCCTCTCACCAACTTCGACCACTTTTTCTTACTCTTTGTAATGGGGGGTTCGGCCAACACGGAATTTTCAATGAGCGGTTTCGGGTTTGGGCTCAACAAATTGCATTCTCTAGTTTCTTTGCTCCTCTAAAGAGCGTCGGTTCTCCACGGAGAGTATCATTTTCGACGATGCGAGGACCCGCGACATGTACAGTATCCGATACGATATGGTTCTGCGCCCCACAGACTGCTCAGCGACAGGAGTAGGTAGCCAAAATGGATGGAATGGTTATCACGTCATCAGAATTGCCTTGCCATGTGCCTATCAAATGATTGATCCCGCTCCGAGTTCCGCCGCCGTGACGGAAGACGTTCTGCTGGACCCCAAAAGGTCGATCCTTTCTGAGAGCGCAGTGGCAGTACACTTGCTCATCAACTGCGATTCAGCGCCAAGAATTTGGATGACTTGTTTCGGCCCCTGCGAAAGCTTAGCCAAGAGGTTGTATCCATGTCGGGGAAACGCGGCAAAGCATCGGACACAACCCAATACCCGCGTCCTGTTCGTACGTTCCGCGGGCATATGTGAGATCCCTATAGTATAAGTTGTCCCAGGCCAACGGAGGACCGAGTAGTCGTGCCCAATGGCTTGAAACGGGTCCGGACTCGCTACCACGATCACTCCACCTTCCCCAGATCTAGTCGCTGCACGTTTGCCTGCATCCCTTGATGCGGAGATGTCACGCCAGCCCGTTAGCTTCCGCAAACAGTTTGTTTTTGGTGCGTCGGAAAGCTCTGTACTCAATGGGCCAATGGAGCTTCCATCCGACAGCACTCCGGCAATCCTGTGTGGTCCGGACGGATGCGTGTGTGTAAAACTCAACTGATTCCAACCAGGGCCGCAGGGTCGGGTTACCGAAGTGAAATCTACGCGCTGGAGCAGTCAGAGCTAGGCCAGATGGTTGAGGCTGAGCATACAAAGATTAGTTATTGGCGCCGGCAGCGCAAACGTGCCGGGCTTCGCTCGAATGGAAGCCGAAAGGCAGCAGGGATGCCAAGATCCTGTTAGTGTGGTGGATACTTGATATTCTAGTCGATATTTTGGGACGGCGCTTTGTCTGCAGCGCTCGAGATGGTTGTGAAGAGAGGCTATTCATATGCCATGAACGTAATCGACAGAACAGGTGTGTAATTTTCCTCAGACGTGCCTAAACATTGAGCAAATGCAGAGTCTAGCCTAGGGTATTTGAAATGCAGAGAGGACTAGTCACGAGAAGGGTACTGGGCAGCTGCGGCTTAGGGTCCAGTGTGGGGAGGAGAGGGGTAGCACCTACTGGTTACAGGTGCGGGGCAAAGCTCTCTGACGCCACCCGTCCATCCATAACGACGTCGGCGATAGGCTGCAAGAAGCGCTGACGATGGAGCTCCAGATGGCCGAGGCTGCTGGCCTGCTTCGTGGTAGTCGTCTGGGCGGGCCCACCACTCTTCCATGCTATCATAGTCGCACTACTTAAGGAGGAGCTTACCCCGCACTTGCGACAAAGTATTTCTGCTTCGGCTTTCAACTTTTACTTGATACCCTTCCATTAATTTTAGATTCTGTTCAAAAAGCCAATATGACGTCCATCAAGCTCAAGACGCCCACCACTGGCGAGTACGAGCAGCCGACCGGACTGTAAGTAACCCCCTTTAAGCCGAGAGGTGGCCGAACACTACCTCGCGCCTCGATATTCATCCCAATTCGCACCGTGTAGGCCAATCACTGACAAACCGGCCAGGTTCATCAACAACGAGTTCGTGAAAGGCGTCGACGGTAAGACTTTCGAGGTCATCAACCCCTCCGACGAGAGCGTCATTTGCTCCATACACGAGGCCACCGAGAAGGATGTCGACATCGCTGTATCCGCCGCCCGCAAGGCCTTTGAGGGCAGCTGGAGGAAGGAGGCACCGGAGAAGCGAGGACGGCTACTTGTGAAGCTTGCAGATCTCTTCGAGCAGAACATGGATCTTCTCGCGGCGGTCGAATCGCTGGACAACGGCAAGTCCATCACCATGTCCAAGGGCGATGTTGGCGCTGCAGCCGGGTGTTTGAGGGTAAGTCCAGTGCTGATCCATATTATGCTTCAATTTCTTCTCATTCCGATGCATGTTCTATATACAGTTTGACCATTGCTAACTTTGAGGCAGTACTACGGTGGCTGGGCCGACAAGATTGAGGGCAAGGTCGTGGACACCACACCAGACACCTTCAATTACATTAAGAAGGAGCCGGTAAGATGTTCAGATCTGGCGCTACCGATTCTACTAACCATTTGATAGATTGGTGTCTGCGGTCAAATTATCCCCTGGAATTTTCCCTTGCTCATGTGGTCCTGGAAGATAGGTCCCGCCATTGCCTGCGGTAACGTGGTTATCCTCAAGAGTGCTGAGCAGACCCCTCTCTCTGCTCTTGTTGCCGCCCGCCTGGTCAAGGAGGCTGGTTTCCCGCCGGGTGTTGTCAACATTATTTCCGGCTTCGGAAAGGTTGCGGGTGCCGCTATTTCCTCGCACATGGACATTGACAAGGTTGCGTTCACCGGCTCTACCGTTGTTGGCCGACAAATTATGAAGGCTGCTGCTGGCTCCAATCTCAAGAAGGTTACACTCGAGCTCGGAGGCAAGAGCCCTAATATTGTTTTCGAGGACGCAGACATCGACAACGCCATCTCGTGGGTCAACTTCGGTATCTTCTACAACCATGGACAGTGCTGCTGTGCTGGTTCGCGTATCTACGTTCAGGACACCATCTACGATAAATTCATCCAGCGCTTCAAGGAGCGTGCGGAAGCGAACAAAGTCGGCGACCCGTTCCATGAGGAGACTTTCCAGGGACCTCAAGTGTCCCAATTACAATTTGACCGCATCATGGGTTACATCGAGGACGGCAAGAAGGCTGGCGCAAAGGTTGAGACTGGAGGCAAGCGCAAGGGTGATAAGGGCTACTTCATCGAGCCCACCATCTTCTCCAATGTCACCGAGGACATGAAGATTGTGCAGGAGGAGATCTTCGGCCCCGTATGCACCATCTCCAAGTTCAAGACCAAGGAGGAAGTCGTCAAGATTGGCAACAATACCACGTACGGTCTCGCTGCGGCCGTCCACACTAAGAACCTCAACACGGCGATCGAGGTATCGAACGCGCTCAAGGCCGGAACTGTATGGGTCAACACATACAACACTCTCCACTGGCAGCTTCCCTTCGGTGGCTACAAGGAGTCCGGTATCGGCCGCGAGTTGGGCGAGGCTGCGCTGGAGAACTACACACAGACGAAGACGGTGTCTATCCGCCTCGGTGACGCGTTGTTCGGTTAAGCTGGGACCGAGGGTGTCGGGGAGGGTCGGTGGAAAGATGACCGAGTTGTACAGCAGAGCTCGGTGAATGTATGAGCGAAGTATCACTCATTGCCCTGTACATAATTCAAGTACGATTCGAAATTGAGGAGATCACTATGTAACTCTCGTGCATTCACTGTGGATTTACCAACTAGCGCTGTGCAGTGACGAGACAGGCTCAGGCTCGGTATGTCAGTTCATGTTACACACGTACGAACCTTTATTTTTAGCGGGAACATGTCGACAACAGATTATTGACTTGGTTCTGATGTGAGGGTTGACTGCTCAAAGGAGTTCAGGCCATGTGTAACTCGCCCGGACGGGAGACTGAAAATCACAGCGGATGAAAGAAGGCCGGCCATCCGTGCGTGAAAATTTCTAGCAAGGCAGCAATGTGTTGCCTTTGCATGTTCTGAGGATGAATCTGGCCGAAGTCGTAGCCGTTCCGTGGCAGTGGTTCGAATCACATGCGCGGGCGTCCGAAACATTGCGTCAGAGCTTAAGCCTCAAGCACAGGTCGCTCTAAGTTTCCCGTGGGACGCGCACTTCAACACCAGGCTACCATAACGCATCCCTAGTGCCAGCGCTCAGCATGGAGACGTGTTTCACGCTGTTCTACGATACACACGCATGGTGAAAAGTGGGTACCTGGAAATAGATCCCCCCCCCCCCCC
>ML976702.1:441802-469180 GCA_010015655.1 Bimuria novae-zelandiae CBS 107.79 | reverse complement strand
TGGCGTCGGCTGCAAACCAGTACATCCGCGAGGTGCTGCACACGGCCGAGGCACCGCCTGCCATACCTGTGCGCTATTTCTACACGTCGCCGCTCGCTATCGATGATCCGCTCTCGCCGCTTCCGCCGCCTACGACAGGCTCCTCGACGGCGAGCAAGCATCCACCGAGGCCGTTCTCTGAATACGACAACGAGGCGATTAATGAAACGTGGCTAGTGCTACGGAAGAAGATACTCAAACACAATGAAGAGCTAGGAGAGAAGAGGAGGAGCGTCGAGGGCCCTGCGACGCCGACCACCGAGACGCCGACGTACCCCGCCGTCAAGCGATTGAAGCGGAGACGAGGTGAAAGCGCAACGGAGGAGGAGAGGCTGGGTGCGTCTAGAGGCAAAGACATACCGCCTACTACCACTCGCTCGTGGAGCATGGGTGGCGTGTCACGATCGCTGGATGTGGGAGAGAACAGCAGTGGAGGCTCCAGCGGTGGCGCGCAGGCAGCTACCCTGACCGGTTCGATGCGCGCGCTGGCCTTGGATCCTACCGAAGGCTCACCGCGATCCGAAGCTGCGACGACTGGCATGCCGTTCACTCGGCTGCCGTCGCGAGGAAACAACCCAGGAACACCGACGACTGGCTCGGTGGAAGCACACAGGCCGGCAGCACCGCAGCTGATGGACAGCTACAAGTGGGACGACGATATGGAGTCTGCATTGCCTGACATTAAGGACAAAGGCCCAACTCGCAGCCCGTGCAAGCATACCGGCCCTTCAGCCAAAGTACCCGTGGGTGTATCGCGGCTGCACCATGTCGCCATGGATGCCGAGTCAATACGCATGGAGCCCATCTACTGGGCGCCCGTCAACGATGTTTCCCAGGTTATACGTGGAACGTGGTTTTACAAAGACACAATGATGCCTGTCGAAGTGGAAGTTGCGAACATGCTCGAAGTAGGCTATCTGGAAATGAAGCCGTGGACAGAGACGTGGAAAGACGAGCTGAATAGTGCTGTCGAGGTCGGTGCACTGGGCGAGATGAAGATCCTCCACAAGCTCTGGCCTGATATCGTTAGACAGGTGGAGAGTCGGCCGTCTACGTCGAACCAGATGCTGTCTACTACCGGCTTGACACAAAGTAATCTACCCGAGGAGCCACTGGACGCTGAGAAGGAATATCGCACCATTGTGGAGCATGCATGCGACATGATCGACATCTCGACAGGCCCGGAAGGTCCGGATAACAAAGCTGCGGGTGACTGCGAATACGGCCATGGGGGACGCAAAAACAGATACCGAACCGCGGGTGTGCTTTATGCAACTGACAAAGAGGCTTATATATTACGACCGAATCTCCAGCCTTCCCACTACTATGGCAGACGACCTCTTGCAAACTATATCCGCAAGGGGAGGCCCATCGGCATCCAAGTCGTGCGAGGTTTCGATCAAGCAGTTTGGGACAAGTTACATCCGCCGAAGAAAAGCGCTGCTGCTCAGATGGCGCATTACGGTGTTTCGTCTTCGCAAGCGGGTGCTCCGCCTTTTCAGAGGCAGAGATCCGATCCAGCTCTTGCGCTTTCGGATCGGCCGCAAGTCACCGACCTGGTGCTTGTGATCCATGGCATCGGCCAGAAGCTGTCCGAAAGGATGGAAACGTTCCACTTTACGCATGCGATCAACGCCTTTAGGAGAGAGGTCAATGTTGAATTAGGGGATAGCGACGTTAAGCGGAACCTTCGCAAGAACATGGGGGGAATTATGGTGCTTCCAGTAAGTTAACAGGCCAAATATAAGGCGAATGAAACGGAGACCGTCGCATTTCCCCTCGTTCTCCCTAGGGTTATGCCCGATATTGCCTTCGCACACTATGACCTGTGTTGGTGTATCATACTAATAAACATGTACTAGGTGAATTGGCGTCTCCAAATTTCTCTCGAAAGCGAAGCGACTGGCTCCACTGAAGGAGATGAGCCTGCCATCAACAAGTACACCCTCAAAGACATCACACCCGACACACTCCCGTCGGTGCGTGGAATTGTGTCTGATGTCATGCTCGATATCCCCTACTATCTCTCTCAGGAGCATCATCCTAAGATGGTGGCCGCATGCATCCAAGAAGCGAACCGCATCTACCGCTTATGGTGCCAAAACAACCCCGGCTTCTCCGAATGGGGCCGCGTCCATATCATTGCGCACTCTCTCGGATCTGTCATGGCGATGGACATCCTCTCCGACCAACCCACCGTCGTGAACCCGCGCTTTGCCGATCCCGCCTGTCCGGAAGCAGACATACCAAAAGACCACTTCATATTCAACACGTCGAACCTTTTCGTCTGCGGCAGCCCCGTCGGATTCTTCCTGCTGCTTCGGAACGCAACGCTCCTCCCACGCCGCGATAAGGAAAAACCCGACGCAGACTCTTACGCCACTCCCGGCGTCGCCGGTGACCAGGGCATGTACGGCTGCATCGCTGTCGACAATATCTACAATGTCATCAACGGCTACGACCCCGTCGCCTACACGCTCAACGCCGCCGTCGACGTCTCGTACGCCGCAACCCTCAAGCCCGCCATCATCCCCTCGGCCTCCTCCTCCCTCTTCTCATTCGCCAACCCCTTCCGCTCCAAGCCCACCCATCACTCGCGTCCCGACCGCCACCCTACCGAGCGCCTTCCCTCCAACGTCGAACTCGAGACGCATAATTTCACCCGCGAAGAGATCGCCGAGAAGCGCGCGTATCTGCTCAATGATAACGGGCAGGTGGATTTTTATCTCCACTATGGTGGGGGGGTTAGTCAGTATATTACTATGCTGGGAGCGCATAGCAGTTATTGGATTCATAGGGATTTTGTGAGGTTTGTGGTTATGGAGACGGGGAGGAGGGAGGGGAGGCAGGGGAGGAAGGGGGAGTTGAGGGCGCAGAAGAAGAGGGTGAGGGGTGCTGGGTGAAAGAGTCTAAGGAGAATGGTGGGTGAGAGGATAGTTGATGTGAGCGTCATTTTAAATGGACGGTTTTCGCACATGTCAACTGCGCGGTTCATCGATCTTACGCCTTGCGTTTAGAACGCGCTATAAAAAAAAAGATAACGATCATGTTCTATGCTATGATTCCGATGTATTGACGCCCCGTCTCGTTATTGTACAAAACACCTTCATGCCGGCTTATCCCTGCCGACTATATACGCTACCCACCCCACCAACACGCCCATCTCCCCCTTACCCAAAAATCTTATCCATCCACCGATTAAAAGCATTCTGATCGTCCACCTCTTGAAAATTCCTCGTATACTCCTCAATCTCCTCTAAATCCTCTTGCAAATCCACCTCATGCGCTTTCTTAACCTTGGTCTTCTTCAGGAGCTTCCAGCCTAGGTAGAGCACCGGGAAGGTGAAGATCATCATGTATCTGTTTGTCCTGTTAGCTAACCCACCCCTTCCAAAAGGAGATAATATGGAGCCGTGAAGTGGTGGAGGGGATGGGGGTGGGGATGGGGGGACTCACGCAAACAAAAAATCAGGCACATTCCAATTGTCGTCGAGGAAGACGGTGTATCCGCCCACAAAGGCCATGATAAACGTCCCCACGAACCCATAATACGCCGCAAACGGCATCAGCGGCGCGCGAAACGGCAGACTCCTCCGATCCAGCCCCTGCACTCTACAAGCCTTATAGAATGCCAAAAACGTAAAACACATGACCGCAAAGTTAATAAGCTGGGATGCCGTAACGAGCGCGACGAACCACTCCAGCACGATAGCCGAGTTGTTCCCGAGGTTCAGGAAAGAGAGACAAGCGAAGACGAGCACGACGGTGACGCAGTAAAAAGGGACGCCGTTGCGCGTGCACCGCGTCATGAACTTTGGCGCTTTACCTTCGAGTGCGAGTCCGTAGAGCGAGCGCGAGGCACAATACACGTAGGAGTTTCCAGCTGAGAAGGCCGCACCCAGAACCATCGCGTTCACGATATGCGGCAGTCCCTCTATCCTCAGCCTATTCATAGCGACCACGTACGGACTCGCCGCGGCGCCGGGCTTCCCGTCTCGAAACGCGGCTTTGAGCTCGGGATCGTCGTAGGGAACGTTTATCCCCACACATAGGGAGCCGAGCACGAAGAAGGCCGTGAGACGGTAGAACACGGCTCTGTACGCGCGCGGCATTATCTTGCGGGGGTTCTCGGCTTCGCCGGCGGCCATGGAGACGTAGTCGGGGCCGGCGATGGTGAAGGAGGCCTGGATGAGGCATTGTAGGAAGCCGAGGAAGCGGCCGAGGTTTCCTTCGCGGTAGAGCGGAGCGAAGGCCCCCGGGGTGTTCCAGTAGCGGAAGCCGTAGCGGTCTTTTATGGGGTTGCCGCCGAGCATGGAGATGAAGGTGAAGATTATGAGGCCGATTATTAGGAGGACTGGGCAAATGGTTCGTTAGTGGAGATATAATAGGGGAGGTATGGGGAGGGGGTGATACGCACCCTTTCCCAGCGCGGCCCAGAACTCGGTTTCACCGTACCATTTCACAGCAAGCAGGTTGATCAGGCTATGCACAGATTAGTAAACCACACTGTACGTTTGCAAGGCCGACGGTCTATACATACGCATAGAGGAAGAGGATAATGGCGATAATGGCACCGGTCGGCACGATATCACTCCAAAAGTGGATGACGAGATTGCAAGCGACAATCTCGAAAGGCACGAGTGCGGCTTCGAAAATGAAGAAATTCCAGCCGGCTGCGAAGCCGAATGCTTCGTCGACGTAGCGGCCTGCGAAGCGGATGAAGGGCGACGAGATGGGCAGGTACGACACCATTTCCGCCATGCCTGACACGGGGTGTTAGTTCAACTATGTAGGCGCGTTGGGCAGTTTGGGTTGGAAACTGGGATGGTGGCGCGGAGGGTGTTGTTGCGTTGGGAAGGCTCACAGAGGGTTACGGCGAGGATGAATGTGCACCTGTTTAATTGTTAGCTTGCATACACTCTGGGTCAGCTTTCGGTACAACGCAAGGAGAACTTGGGCAGTTAATTGCATCGTTCGAAGAACATACCATATCGTAAAAGCGAGAAACAAGCTCGCAGGCCCTCCATTCATCAAACCCCTTCCAATTTGCACGTAAAGCGCCGTACCAATAGTTCCTCCAATACCAATCAGCTGGATATGTCTCGGCTTCAGCTTGCGGTGCGTCGAATCGAGCACCGTCTTCACAGACGTCGCAATCGACGCCCTCCTGTACTCATCTAGTCCAACATTCTTCTCAGGGTCCACCTTCACCGTCTTCTCATACACCACAGGACTCCCATAGTCGACACCCGACGAAGCCATTTTTCAGAATCTCTTTTTCCCACGTACGCCAACAACGTCCAATGGGTGTTTAGGCTTAGCGAAGCCCTTTGAGCAGGAGGCAGAAAAACCGTGCAACGAATTGCATGTGCGGCGCAAGATGGTGCCTGGTGATTAATATACGCGCAGCAACGCTCGGCTTACGAAAGAATTGACAAGGGTACAATGTGATGGGCAGCCAGCCAGCCGCATTGTCATGCGATTGCGATAAACCGTCCCTCGCGTATGCCAGAGCGCTGCAAAGCTTGAGAGGATGCAAGACCGCGCGTGTAGGCTTGATAAAGCATATCTATGGGCTTAGCGTGTGGTCACAGGCCAAGGGTCTCGTTCACAATCAGTTGAGCCCTCGCTGCAGGGGACGGTAGCCCAGGCTCTTGGCTGGGGTGCATCCCGCATGCGGAAGAAATTCTGCGCAAGTGTAGAGTAGCGAACACCGGCGCGTTTCCCTGTTCGCATTTCCCGGGCACGATGTCGTACTCGAGAATTCCGAAGTCGCGTTGTGCCGCATAGAGTTCGCTTCGAGAGCCTCACATGCAATTGCCACTGGGAGAGATAAACTGGGAGGCAGGTGTGTGGCGTCCTATCGCAGTTGGTGGACCCCGCAACTCCACCATCTCCACTACCCCACTTTTTACACGCCACCCCCGAAAACAATCGGTTTCTGTTTCTTAAGCGGAAGCTGTCCAAGTGTCTTACAACGCCCGATGCGCAACCGCGCTACAACGCTGCCATTGCACACTTCTCGGCCAGGCCGAAGGTATCGTCCAGACTCCTCTCACTCCAGCCGCCTTTCTCTCTCTCTCCACCTTGGCCGCGCGCCCACTCTAATGACCGCGCAGCGGTGCGACCCGCCGAGTACCTGGCCCTTGGCGTCCGCTGGGCGCCGGGGTTGGCTTCTCTTTGCTTGCCTTTGCTTGTCGCGCTACGCATTCTTGTCTCTCGGCGTGGATATCATGGACATACGGGTGAGTGCTGATCGTTCTCCGCGCTTGTAGTGTACTCTAGGTACATGTCGGAACGAGGGTGCTGAGTAGAGTATTCTATCGGATGCGCATTCGATCTTGCCCAGCGCATGCCGCGAATGCAGAGATGCAGCGGCGCGCGGCACGGCATCCTTGCGTTCGTGGGGGAGGGCGCTAAGCGCTGTGCATACTATCGAGTGATATTCTACGCTGGACGCCTTCGGATATTGTGTAGTGTGGCCATAGGAGCGGCGGCCGTACTAAGTACGATCAACGAAGTTGTATCAATATTCTGCGAGCTATCTGATGTTGGCTGTGCGCCTTGTGAAAGGGCTCATGCGCATTTTCATCCAGGACGGGCGGCTGTTTGTCTTTGCCGTGGGCGGCAGACGCACATGTCCCGATATCTGGTTAGGCGAGAACAACAGATCTCCAGAACAGGCAGTGATGCTGGGACACTATTGTCCGAGTTCCGGATTTGGGAAACGTTTCCTGTAATACGGGGACGGTGTAAGACGAAAAAAGCATGGGAACGCCATCATGGCATGCAATTGGCGTCTGTCTTCGTACTTGTTACATTTAGTGGTACTAGGAAAATTTCCCTGCCACGTCGAGTAGTAGTAGTAGTAGTAGTAGTATTGATTAACGTCCAGGAACGTAACGTTCTAGCCTCCCGTGGGGCATGGGGACGTGCTAAGCTGTATTTACAGAAAGCATTTCGTGCCTGCCGGCTGGCTACCATCAGAGTAGCCTTGTTGTACATAGCCTATCCTCCCTTTAATAGGTCTACCTGCTACTACAGGCACCTAGATACCTATAGTAGCCGGCCCTCATCTGTGAGGGTGTTGTTGTTCTGCCCCTCTCTCCCTCGCCCTTGTAGCTCTGCTCCCGTACTGTCTTCCTCCCCCTACCTCGTACGAAGTAGGACCTCGTACGAGTTAGCAAGCTGCCTTGTACCTTGAGTAAAAACCTCGTAGGGGAAAACCTCAAGCTTGAACAAGTAGTAGTAGTCGCCTGAGCGGTACTTAGTTTGGGTGAAAGGTTTTGACCAAGTCTTGGCAGAGCGAAAACTCTGCATCTTGGCTTTTGGTCTCTTTATCGCAACAGCGCCAGCTTTTTGCGGATAAAGAACGTGATTCTAGTAATCAGCTTGTTCAGGCGAACAATTTCATACTACAGGAACCCCCCACACGGTCGTGTGGGTGGAATCACGATTTTGGTGTTCCTGTGCCCTGCCACGTCGATGCAGGACGAAACAGGCATAAGAATGCTATTATTGCATAAGTGAGAGTTACGACCGAGAGGCGATGCAATTGGTATTTGCTACTCTGTGCCGAACCACGTGGAGTGTCATGCTAGGGAAATCACATATAATGTGCTCGGAGCCAGATCATGCGGCCCAGGATCCGCGAAGATTATAATTCTTTGAGAACTTTGTGTTTCAGCCTCGTGTAATAATACATCTTACATTGGATAGCGTACAGACCCCTTTCAGGGAGCCTCTCCTTGATCTGCGATGATGATGCGCCTTCCTGCAAGGCTGCTTGAAGGATAGCCGTTTCGGACGCGGTCCACCTTCGACGGGGGTCGCCACAGTCCGCACGTCGCCGTCTCAGCACGCATTGGCGTGCCTTGATAGCCGAAGTATTCCTACCAGGCAATTTCGACTTGAGTTGATCAAGTTTCCTTATGCCCTCCTGCATTGCTGCCTCAAGGATAGCGTCTTCGGTCTCGGTCCACTTCCGTCGTGTCGTCCGACATCCCAGCTCAGCATTATCATGACCTGCCCGCTGTTCTTTATCCCGAGCAGCTATACTCGTCAAGCTCCTACCCGGGAGTCTGTCCTGAACTTGTGCTAAATTCATATTATGCTTTCTTGCTTCTTCAAGGATGGCGTTCTCACTCGCAGTCCAGCCCCTATACGTTTGGATGAATTTGCGTGTTTTCGTTGAACTACGACTCAACTTCATCGCAACCTCATTATAGGCGCGGTCGAGTGCTTTGGCGATATCGGTGTTTGATTTACCAGCCTCTCTCATCTCTTCTAAGATCTTGATCTCTTCGTGCGTCCAAGTTTGGTGAGACCTTGTAAGGATCCGTTGTTCGGCCGGAACTATTTGACGATAATGCTCACACACGGTCCCGGCACCTCGTCCAAGCTTCTCTCCTATTTTTACCCAGGACCATCCCAATTTGTGTCGCAATCGTATGATCTCAGCGTCATCTCTGGCAGTGTATCTCTCGTACCTGGGACGAAGTTCTTTCATTTTGTTCTCTCTGGCCTTTGGAGACAACGCGTAATGCCACCGGGACGCAAGGTTGCTTATATCTCGATGAGGGAGTTTCTTATCTTGGATCTCGGAATACGGCTCACCGGCAAGCCTTGCTTCCACCAGTATACGGTCTTCCTCCGGAGACCACTTAGGGGATGCACGATACTGAAGAAGATGCTCATGTGCGATTCGACTGGCCTGTATGAGAATCCCCGCAAGGTCCCTTCCAGGAAACCGATTTTCCAAGTCGGGCACGTCGCTAATGTTTTCGTGCGTGCGAACAAGTTCTTGTAAAGTTTCCATCTCTTGGTCATTCCAATCAGGTTGACTCTCAGCCAGACGCCTCATCTTTTTAAGTTTGGAGAGAATCCCCTTACGAGTCCGTCCAGGAAACCGATTTTCTAGGTCGTGAACGTGCGTCATGAATCGATGGGTGTGACGAACTTCTTGTAAAAGTTCCATTTCTTGCTTGCTCCAAAGCCGTCTTCGAGCACTAAGGTAATCCGTTGAGTAGAATAAAACTCCGCGATGGACATTGGCGATGGACCTCACACGGGACCCTTTGCCCGTCCAGAAGTCGAGCAAGCCGGTTTGCACGCCGAGCTTACTCATGGCGCGGTCACTACAGAGCACCATGGCATTGCGGGCAGACAATGGGGCCCAAACTTTGTTGTGCGACTGGCGATGTGACCCGTTGAGCGGCGACACTGGATTTTGCCGCTGGATATCAAGGCTAGCGATCCACTTCTCAGCGGTTGCGTGCTTGCAAGAGGAGTGCTCCTGATCGTATCGTCCCTGCCAAGGCTTCGAAGTTTGCGTTCCAAAGGCAGTGTCGCTCCGTTGAAGTGTTCAAGCTGTCAAAATGTATTGAACTCTGGTAATAAGGCAGCAAGGTGAGTTCGAAGCGTTAACGTTGTCGAGTGTGTTAGGCGAGCAGGCGTAAATCGACGACGGCAGAGAAGGAGAGTTGGTGCGTTGATCTAGCGCAAAACAATGGTGTGGTCCGTGCACTCTTGGGCTTGGCCACGCACGCCTGGGGAGAGGCTCGGTAAATTTTGACCTAATATCCCTTGAAGCTTTAAAGTATGTTGGTAGTAGTGCTGTATCAGTAGTTATTCTAATCAGTCCAGCACCACCTCGCATTGCTTTCTCTCCCCTAATTCACCGGCTGTCCACTAAACAAGCATCCCTCACGCTTCTACCTCTTCACTCCGTCTTCCGCCTAATCCTTGGCAGGCATACCCAAAGCCCCAGGATGGCCGCAAGCAAAGCCAAAACAATCGGCTGCAACACCTTAACGCCCCTTGTTTGAGCAATACCCCCGACGGCGAACGGAAAGATGGCAGCCCCAGACCCGCCAATTGCGGCGGCAAACCCAATAGCGCTGACATGCAGATGCTTGGGAAGCAGCCTCGTAGCAACGACGACAGCGGCAGGAAATAACGGACCCATGAGGAAACCTTGGAAGGATACGGCAACGGCAGAGACGTAGAACTGTGGGACGAGCCAGAAGATAAGTTCCAAGACCATGGTGAGAGCGAGATAGATCTAAACTGCTGTGAGCATGCGCAAATCAGAGCTGCGGCCGCACTTACAATTATAGCTAGCTTCTCTCCAATCCGTGGCGTGACGAACCCCAGGATGACACGCCCTACTGTGATACCCATCCAGTAACCTTTGAGGAAGTTAAACACGTGTGCAAGAGATGCGGAATGAGCTGTACTGACCTGTGGCGACCATACCGCTCGCAAAATCCCCTCCGTTACGGACCTCGAGCATAAACTTGACGATCCAGCCACCCAAAGCAACTTCGATACCGACGTAGCCCAGAAGAAACATGGCACAAATCCACGTTGTGCGTGCATAAGGCATGCGTATCAAGGCCTCCTTCATGCGGCTGTCCGTGCTGTCCGACGTGCGCTCGTTCTGTTCACGGAATACCTCTCCCGTAGCCTTCCAGAAGGCGGCCATGGACGTGGTGAGCTCGATGGCCGCAAGACCGATCTATATGCGCACGTCTTAATGTCTGACACTTCCACAACAGCAGGTAGAAAGCTTACCATGACATAGTAAAAAGTGTACCACGGCAGTCGCTGACCCTTTGTAATCATGGTCGTAGCAATGAGCGGGGAAAACACTGCACCGAGACCGTAGAAGCCGTGCAGAAAGCCTAGCACTTCGTTGGCATTGGCCATGTTGCCGATCCCTACCGTCCTATAAGTATCTGCTCAACTATAGGGACTGAGAAGCAGGCTTACAGGCATTCCATGCCGCATCGGCTAGGCCATTTCCGAACCCAGCTATCATGAAGACCACGACCAGCACGGGATAGGGGGGATGCACGGCGATGATAACGTAGGCGATAATATGGCACCCCGGCGAGAGGAATGCCACGCCTCTTTGACCGAACTTGAGGTGAATGGTATTGTTGAGTAGTGCCGATGCGGTATAACCTGATATTGCAGCATTCGTTAGACATCGTAGTGCAAGGGACGGGACACCGTACGTACCTACTAGAGGCGAAAGGAAAACGAGCGAGATCACCACAAAAGTGAGGTGGTAGTATTCTTGAAGCTACAAAATCGTTAGTACTCGTGCTGTTTTCCGCATCGTTCGCCTTGCAGGGCTCGTACGTATGGAATTAGTGCCTATGCAAGTGTCAGCTATCTACGTTCCTCGTTTAGTGAAGTATGGATACATACACCATAAGCAGCATCATTGGCCCCCATCACTATAAAGCTCCAAAATGCCGCCAGCGTCCTGAAGAGATTGAGTCTTGACGCATTCCAGCGCTCCGGTTTCTCGTCAGGTTGAGTTGTCGGTGATGGCAGCCCTTCAACCACGTCATTGCTATCGTTTCCTTTACTCATCCCCACGTTGGCTGACTGCTTTATCTGCAGCTTCGCATCGGGAGGGTTGGTGATGTAGTGCGAGAGGTCGTGAAGCTCGATGCGCGGAGACTCCACGACACAGGTTGTCGAACCGCCATTCTGATGGGTTGACATTGTCAAGTGTAGGAATTAGAGATCGCAGGCGCGAGATTTGTGCTGTCGTTCCTGCCTTTGCAAACGAGAGTGCACCAATAGCGTCCAAGCCTAATGCGGCAATTTTCCCAACTTTTCCTTGAATTGGAGCTAAATGATATCTCCTTAAAACCTATTGGCCCTACCACATTATACGGCCGGCCTGCCAACGCGATGGGGCGGACTAATGGGCTTACAAAGGGCTCTGCAGATGGCGGTATGACGAGGTTGTCGAAGGAAAGAGGCCACAGACGTTAAAGTATTAATGTGATGGCAAACTCTAGATCTACGAGCTACGGAACGAAAGATGGCCTAACTCTAGAAGCTACTCTACGAACGACGTCGCTCCCCGCTCCCCGTCTCCATCAATCGGAAGTATAAGCGCAATCGCCACACAACCTCCTGTAAAAGGCGCATTCTGCGTTCAAAGGGCAGAAAATCCACAGAATCATGCATCTATCTAAATCCGACCGCTAAGGTCCCTCGGTCCGACATGCAGCTAATTACATAACACACCTGTCTCTGTCTCGCAAGCTCCACCGCATCGGGCCAGAGCGTGCACGCGAAACAGTTCCTGTTCGAACGCAGCTTCACATCACACCCCACCATTTCGTCCTCAACACTGGACGTTTTCGCACGTTAGAAGATGCATCTGCCTCCTCACCATCACAACCCGCCTCACCATCTCAACTCCAAACATGTGATAGTCATAAATCAATTCAACTAATATCAGCCTCAGGCCTATTTCCCTCAATCTCCCAATTGCATCTCCAGGAGTCTACCAACCATGCGAGACACCATGCTATGCTATGCGAAAACCACAACGCTGGGGTATCTGCTTCGCGACTCTCTCGGAGTCATCCACATCTAATCCAATCCGTCCCGCCACAAAAAGAAAGAAACCCTAAAACAAACGTGTAAAAACATAAATACCAACACTATAAAAAATAAAATAAAAAAACACTTCTTGAGATCAACGCTTGTATATTGCAACGACTGTAGTGAAGAAGATCTTGCGCGATCGTACAATGTCCCTTGGCCGTGCCGCCTCCAGTCTTGCTCTTGCTCTGTGCCCTTTTCAACGCTCGCTCAAAACCATCATGTAACAGCAGGAAGAATAGACAGATTATGTGCTGACCATGATGGGTGGGTGAGAAGGTGGCGTGCTGATCAAGGGGGATGGGAAGCCCGTCTATGAGGGCTGGATGACAGAGGGACCGGCCAGCACCTCGGCGTCGGCAACGGATTTTGACTTGGTGATCATCATGTAGACCTCGCCCTGGAGGTTCTGGGGCACCACGCAGTTGCCGTCGGTGATCTGGGAGAACTGGTTGCCGCCACTGTATCTTCGTTAGTATAACATCCCAATTAAAGTCAAGTGGAAGAGGGAAGTAACTTACGGAGCGACAAAGGCACAGAACTGGGCACCGGACGGGTTGGCAGCGTCGGCGAGCTTGAGGTTGGAGCCGACGGCGGCCTGCTCGGGGTTCTGGAGCGAAATGGACGGAAACGGCTGGATGTTCAGGTTGGAGCCCTCGGGGCAGGACTTGATGAGCGCTGCAGCGAGGGTGAAGACAGCGCGGGGGCCGAGGGGCGTGTCGAAGGCAGCGGGGACGGGCTCAGCGCCGGTGGCGGTACGGATGAAAGCCTGGTGGCGGGCTTCGACCGTGACAATGGTAGCTGCGGCGGTGAGGACATCGGAAGAGTTGACAAGAGGAGCAGCGCCCAGGTAGGCGGATACACCGATGGCTTCGAGGGTGCGTGCGGTTGCGACCATGGTCTTCGCATCCTTGAGGGCTGCGTCGAAGTTGTACTGGCAGGGCTCGACGGGCTTGGCTCCTGCGCCGGCGATGGCGGCTTGGAGAGTGGTAACGTGCGTGGCCTCGGTCTTTCCAACGCCCATGAGAGACTTGATCTGTCCATCGTTGAGACCAAGAGCCGTGAAGTCGCTCATGGGGAACTTGGCGAAGCCTTGCTGGTAGAACGCGGACTCAAGGTGCTCTGCGGTGAGGGCACTGGTATTGGTTAGCTTCGTTGCTATGTTGCCATTGGGAGTGAACCAACTTACAATTGAAGGATGTCAACATCGGTCAATCCACCTCCTGGAGCCGCTGCCGGTGACGCAGCAGGAGCAGCTGATTTGCTAGCAGCTGGGGCAGCTGATGAGGTAGAACTTGCAGCAGGCTCTTGACGAACGATGATACGACTCGGAGCGGCGGCCGCGAGAGGAGCGGCGGCCGCGAGAGGAGCGAGGGCCATGAGGCCGGTGATGATTGATCGTACGCTGGGCATCGTGTCGAATTAAGTGTTGTTCTTGTTTGTGTTGTCGTGAAGTTTAGCGGTGAATAGGAACCAGCAAAGACTCGCTTTGATTAATTATAAATTTCCTTAGAGTCCAACCAGGGACGGAGAAGAGAATGCGAAGGAACGTGAGGAGTATTAGGTATAGAGAAGGGTACTGGATGGAAGGCCTGCTAGCTGATGTACTATCAGAAAACGAGTGTGGAAACAAGGTGGGCGCCAATGGACCTTATAGCCTTCCCTGCGACTCGAGCGCTGCATCTGAGACGCCAGAGCAAATTCGGAGGACGGAAAGAAGCTCGTGGGAAAGTGACGGACTGCAGTGATCCCGCCCACGCTTGATCCACTTACCGGATGTGTATCCATTCAAGCTTTTTTACCTAGCCCATGGACCACTCTGGTCTGCGAGGACTGCCCTGGAAACGCTGGGGCAGCCGCCGATGGAGTTCGCGTTTTTGCGAGGGGCCTTCTTGTCGGGCACGCGAAGTGTAGCAAGTCTTGGGTGGTGCGACGCTTAGGCCTCACCCGAAACCATACAAGTCACAATGGCGCCCAGTTTGCTGCTCGGAGGGGGCGCTACCGGTCAAGCCACAGCACTCTGGGCTCATGTTCGTATCGCATGGCACAATGAAGTGGCGGCTTGGTGTGCTTCCGAAGGGCTGCACGCGTCGCCGCGCATCGCGCTCCAACGCTCCATAATAATCCGAACAGTGTCAAGGCACCGGCAACTCGAACAATGTTCCAATACTTTTTCTCAAAACAGTCGTACCATGGAGCAAGTAAGTCATAATGGAAGGACGTGAGATCGTTGTGTATGTGTGTGGTGTTGGAGGGGAGGAGACCCGCACGGTCACAACGCCCTGCGAAGTCGCTCGTCAGCCAGTCGGCTCAAATGGTTGCCTCAGGCCTCACATTTCTCATGCAACTAAGTACCGACAGGGACAGGAACTGTTCCAATGGTTTACAAAAGGTCGCAGATCTGTCCGCCAAACCGCGCTAACTCATGTGATGACCCAGCCTCCTTACCCGAGTTCCGGCAACCACTCTGCAGCTTCAAGCGGGTAAACACGCTACCGTGCTTTCGTCCGGACAGGTGAATTCCAGCGGAACATGCTTCACCCATTCTGCTGTTTCACGGGTTACGACCAATCCGCGCAACTACAAACAATTCATCAGCCGCCGGAGCGTGCTGTTGTCTGTCAACGCAACACGCGAACGGTTCAGGACGGCCGCCCTCCCAGGGGGCTCGTGCAGTTGAAACAAAGTCTGTCGAAGGGATAAATGGCCAGTCAAGGCGATGCTCAGGCATATTGAAACGAATAACGGACGAATAACGGCAATATTGACTTCTACCATAGGCACCGTCGCATCTCCATCAAACATTAACATACCATACCATCCCAATCTCTGCCACGCAAGACCGCTACTTAGTTAAGATATTCAACTCGTTACTTTTGCCCACACACCAAACAATACCCATCTGCCCATCTTCCGTCCCGTTCCGTTCGCGATAATATGCTTCGTGCCATGCAATTTACTTCTACACAAACGCTCCTGAGAACTAACAGCGTGAAAACCGATCAATGGAATAAGAAATGGAGGTAAAGCAATCTGTGAACCACATGGCGCAGCGGGTTCCGGAGTCGACGATCAGTCAAGCATCTTGGAATGAAGAGCGAGTTGCTGGTCAAGTAACACGAGAAGACCTCGTGTCCGAGGCTCCTAGAGGGCGTATGGGTTCAGTGACCGAATAGTCAAGCATCTACGGGAAGGTTAGCATCATGAAAACATTGACAAGGGGCTTTACTTACGGAGGGCTCTTGGACAAATCCGTCTTAAGGATGATTGGCACACGAGTCATCTCCCGCACATCCTGGATGTAGTCTCCGTTCTCCTCGCGCAGAGTGAACCAGCTGAGGTACTTCTCCTTGTTGGTGAGCTTGGCTTCAGGAGACTCGTTAGCGCTCTTCGCCAACTTCGAATCGGACTTGACGCGATGCGGAGCGAAACGGCTAGACTGAAGGCCGTTCCTGGTTGGAGAAGGAGGCATGCTCTGTGTGGGGCGGTCTGCTCCGGTATTCAGTGACACACCAGCCATGGCGCCCGTAAGATCACTCGAGTCGTCGTCATCGTCGTCATCGAACAGTGCATCGTCATCCCGAGCTCCAGTGTCCATTTGCCTACGCTGAGCCTCTTCCTGTTCCTTCGCACGCTGCTTAGCGGCTTCTGCGTCACGAGCGGCTGCTGCTGCATGGGCAGCGCGAGTGGAACCGTGCTTCGGCCTCTCATCTTCGGGAATGTACGCAGAAGAAGGGACGCCCTTCTCCCAGTAAAGCTCGAGAAGGCGCTTGTTCTTGTCGAATTCCGCCTTTTTCAAAGGCAATTGATCGCAGTGGACGCGCTTCTCGAAACCAAACTCCGGAATAAGGACATCAAATGCCGACTCGTAAACACAGAGAACGATGCCCTCGCTGATCAGATCGCCACCCAGTTCTTGGCGGGTCTTGTCCATGCTGCGGCAAGCCTCGATGTGCACGCTCTGCTCTTGAGCAGCATGAGCTGAATCCTTCTTGGTATTGCACATTTCAGCGGTCTTTGCCAAAGCTTCGATGTCTTCGGTGAAGTCAATAGCACCGTTGGACAAAGCGGCCTCCAACTGACGGTGAACAATGATGTCTGCATACCGCCGGGAGGGGTTCGTGAAGTGCGTGTACAGAGGGAGGTTCAGAGCATAATGAGCACGTTGATCTTCTGTCTGCTTTCCTGCCACAATATACTTGGCACGGTTCATTGACTTGATGACTAGTGTTTCAAGACCCTTACGGATGTCAACATCGTCGATCTGGAATAGGCTGTTCTGCACGCTACCACTGCTAGCGGTGTCGATCGAGTAGCCAATGGCATTCATGCGCTCAGCGATCGTCTGAAGACGACGAGGGTTAGGCGGTGCCTGTCGTCGAAGCAGAGCCTTCTCCGGGAGACCCGCGATGATCTGCTTGGCAACGAAAACGTTTGTCATGTGGCTTAGCTCCTCAATGCATTCGTGCGAAGGAGAAGAGTCGAAGATGTTGGCTTCCACTGGGACATTCTCGTCATCGAGCTGATGCATCAAGCGAAGAGATGGAATATCCGTGCTACGGTCGCCAAAGCGGGCTTCCCGGAACTTCTGCGTGACATGGTGGAGCATCTTGATATCCTTGGCGCGGTCTTCTGTTAGCTCCGAAGTGTTGCCATTGATAACAGCATCGACTTCTTCGTACGATAGCTTGCCAGAGCTCTTGATGATGGACTTGCCAATCCAAGTCTCGTCTTCGTAGACACGCCCAGAGTTCGGATCGACCTTGAACACCACACTGACAGTGTAGCGCTCCTCACCGGGGCTCAAGCAACAGATCTCCTGAGACAGGCGCGGCGGAAGCATGTTGACGGTACGATTCATTAGGTAGACAGCGGTGCCACGTTTCTTCGCCTCACGGTCGACGAGGGAGTTCGCCTTAATAAAATGAGCTACGTCGGCAACGTGGAAGCCGATCTCAACGCGGCCATCGTCCAGGTACTTGAAGTGAATTGCGTCATCCAATTCCTTGGACCCGTTAGGGTCAATCGTGAAGGTCTGCTCGCTGCGGAAGTCGCGGCGGTTTTCAAGCGCAGCATCTCCGTCATTGGCCACAGACCAGTCTTCGAATCCGACATTCTTGATGACAGCATCTGAGAAGTCATCGGGACCGAAGTTGTTGTCCCGCAAAAGAGCATCGGTTTCCACCTTAAGGTCACCCATCTCACCAAGCTGCTCTACAAGCGTTCCGAATGGATGCAAGGAGGTAATAGGCCATCGCTTGATACAGGCCACAAAAATGCGGTTTGCATAATCTTGATGCTTCTCAACGAAGTCACGCGGTGCTTGTTCGGTCGGGATAGCGATCAACGGGACACGCTTGTCGGTGGGCTTGAACCATACAATCTTCGGCTTGTCTTGCTGACGGTTCTCCTGGGGGCGGGAGTTGCCACCCTCACGGGCTGCACGCTCAGCCTCTTGCTTCTCCTTGGTAGCTTGGCTGCTTGGACGCAAAAGTCCCAAAGTACTTACCAGATTAGCTGTTATTCAATCCATGTAAGCAATCCAACTCACCCAGAAAACATCTGCCCGGCTACTCGCTCAATGACAGCAACGACGTGGCCTGCATAAAGAGGCTTCTGCTCATCATTGATCTCTTCCTCCTCCATGAGAAGAAGGCTCTGACCTTCAACTTCAACATCGTCGTTCTTCTTCTGCGTAGGACGTTGACGCAAACTGCCACGACGCCGGATACCGCCGTCGCCGCTAGTCTCGGGCTGAGTAGTAGCGTCATTCACAGCAATGTTGCTCCCACTAGGACCCGCGTTGTCCTTACGCTTCTTCTTCTCTTCTTTCTCGCGCTTCTGTCCCCACACCTCGTCAACATCCAGCAGTTCAACGGCAACCAAGTCACCCTCGAGTGCTCGGTTCCTGTCTTTACTTCCACAAATAAAGATGTCAGCGTCGAGGTCAGTGGTGGTGACGTAGGCATCACTGCGGTTCTTCTTGTTGACGCGAAGAATGCCAGCAACAAGCTGGCCGTCACTGAGAAGGGCGGGTAGGGTCGCCTGAGGTAGGTAAGGAGTGAAGAGCGTCTTGCGCTGTTGTTGCTGCTGCTGCATCATCTGAGGTTGGCCGTGCTGGCCGGGAATGCCCCCAAAGCCTCCTCCGTTCATTTGCGCAGCTTGGAGTGCCTGCAGGTGGGCGATCTGGAGCGGGTTAAGGCCCTGACCACCCAGCATTTGCTGCTGAAGTAATACCTGGCCCTGGGGAAGCTGCATAAGTTGCGGCTGGCCTGGGTACTGAAAGTTTCCGATGGAACCGACAGATTGGTTGACTGAGCCCCGGGTGCGGTGACCGGGCTGGAAAGGAGCGGCATTTGCTGTCTGGTTCATGTTGAAATTGCCCATGGTCTGGGCTGGGTTGTTCTGGTCTGGCTGCTGTTGAGCTTGCGGCTGAGGCTGCCTCCAGTTTCCTTCGAAGTTACGGGACTGGTTTCTACCGTGCCCCTGACTGCCACGGCGTTGGAAGTCAGACTGGCCGCTTTGTGCACCATTGTTGTTATTGGTGTCACCAGCGGGGGCAGCGGGAAAGGAGAAGGCCGGTCCGCCGCGGCCAGCGCTTCCACCACCGCGACCGACAGCCATGCTCTGGCTGCGACCATGTCCACCACGACCACCGCGACCGGCGGACTGTTCAGTAGGCGTGTTGCCTCCGGGACTTGCATCGCGGTTGCCAGACCCACCGGCGGAAGTAGGGATGGGGAACTGGAAACCAGAAGTCTTTCTCTTCTGTTCGGCCAGCTCGGCAGCCTTCTTCGCTTCGGGCAGGGCTAAGGAGTGTCGACGAGTATGTCCCGAACCGGCACCACCGCCACCTCGACCGCGTGGGTTGACGTTCTCCCTGCTTTGGTTTCCCTGTTGTTGTCCACCGTATTCGCCAAAGCCGGAGGCGCCCGACGAAGGCGCAGGAGGGGGCCCGCCCATGACGTTGGGCAAGGCCGACTGGTTGCGGCGGTGGGCAGATGGCTGCGAGGGAGGGTTCATGGGTACGGCGAGATGCTGCTGGGGCACCTGTTGGGCAAATTGGAACTGATTTGGGTTTGGAGAAACGTTGGACATCTGGCCCTGCATCTGGAAGTTGCCGGGCAGGTGCTGCTGCGGCTGAATCATACCCATGTTAACATACTGTTGGTGAGTTGCAGCAATCTGTTGCTGCTGCTGCTGTAAGACCTCAATCTGCTGGGCGATGGCAAGCTGTTCCACTGTCGGGCTGTCAGCATGGGCACGGGAATATCAGGGAAGGAGCGGGTAGACGCACTCATCAGCGGCGTCAGCTCAGACGGGCTACGTCGATGAGCGATGTGCAGACGACGGCCATTGGGGTTCATGGGGCCTTGCTGGCCTTGTTGATCCATGGTGAGGACGGTGTGTGAAGGTCGTTCACAGCCTGTGCCTGCAGGTTTGATAAGTGCTGTGCACTAGGGCGACGATCGACTCGGAGAGATAGCGAGAAGTCGAGGCGACGGAAAAGTCTATCGACGGGAGATCTGGCGTGTGTCAGCACTGCAATGCAGACGCGGAGTTTGGCGCGGCGTCGCAGGGCGCCATGCGCAGGTAGAGGTGAAGCAAACAGAGCGGGGGCCCGTGGTTGGCTCGTTGGCGCAGAACAGCGGGACGCTGGATGCCTGGGGAGCTGGCGGGGTGGGAGGATGAAAGACTCACACTGCGTGCGAAAGGAGCTGCGCGGACACAGTTCAAGATGATGCTGGATGAATCGATGCTTCAAGCGGTATTGCGAGCGGCGGGCTTAAATGTTGCAGAGTCAAGTGCGTGATAGCAGGCGTACAGGGGCGGGCGTAGAGAGTGTTCTGTCCCTAGGAGCGGACTGCGTGGTACTTTCCCTGGAGCGGGCTGGTGGGTGTTCCAAAGGGCAGGAGGGAGTGCGCGAAGGAGGGAGGGCAGGAGCGATCAAGACAGCTGAACTCGCCAGAGAAAGACTTCAAGGACGGAGGAGGGCAGACGTCAGAGTGCGAACGAGAGACGGATGGGCGTGCGCAGCAAGCACCTAAGGAAACGATCGGCTAGCCCTCAGCGAGTCCGCAAACGAACCTCGACCCACTTTCCGGCGTACGTCACTGGGGGCTACGGGCGTGCAAAGGAGAGCAGCGCGCAAATGTGCTGATGTCTCTGAGGCCGCGAGGCTTATAAGATAAGGCGTGTTTCTGCAGCTGACTGATGCGCGCCGCGTTCGGTTTGAGAATGTGTGGTGAAGCACACGAGACGATATTCACAGTGTTTCAGCTAGTCAGTTCCCTGGAAGAGCCAGCGGCAAGAGCCTCGGAGCCTCAGAGGAACGCGGCAACTTCGGATGGACACGTTGTTCAGTATGTACAATGCCTCGCAGCTGCAAGTCAACCCCCAGTGCGGAGATCAGCAATCGGGGCTGCTTACGAGTGCTGAGTGCTGGTTGGGGGTCGCACAAGGCATACTTATAACTGCCAGATGCTGAGCTGATTGACTGTGCCACGCTGCGTTGCACGAGCTCGTCCCACCCCCGTGTTTCCCCGGCGAGGCACTCGCATCCTGGAATTCATGATGGGAATCTCATCTTCTTTTTGGGCGGTTGTGTCAAAGCGTTGTACTTGCGTGGATCCTAAAGAGGAATTCGTTATTTACAAGGGGCGGCGGCTTCCTCCCTAGCGCAGCCGTGCCGTCTTCATGGTTCTGAAGCTGGCCCGACTCGTCTCGAGCTGCCCTGTGGCGATTCGTCTCACGATGCGACCGCTGGCTCAGATTCGTTTTGTGTAGTGTGCGCTCCTACAAACCCAAGAATGTGCCAAAATCTACATGCCGCTGACTGTGACCATATGATTACCCTTGGGTTGAGATTGGTGCTCCCTGGTGCATTGGTTCACATCCGCCAAGCAATAGCCATGGGTTCAAGTCTGGGGTAGATCACGTGAATGCTCTTGGCCTTTTTCGGCCAACAGATTCTTCCGCTCCGCTGGCCTCTGCCCTTGAAACGCGAACCAACCGCGTCTATAGACACGCGAAGCTCTCGATCCGAAGTCAACACGCCCCCGCAATGCCCCCCCGATCGGACGCGTCATCCGCCAGCATGAATTCTACGTTCTCCTTGTCTTCAAGCAATATAAGCTCTCCCTCACGGCACTCTCCTGCACGAAAATCACCACGCAGCAATGGCGTCGTCACACCCCAAGTCAAACCCTTTAACTACGAAAGCCCCTCACGGCCGATCACGTCTGATTATGAAGAAATGCTCGGCCGTTCCGAGCGAGAGTATCGCAAGAAGCTGGATGAAGAGGAGGCCGAGCGCGCCAGACTTTACCGGGCACAGGTTGCAAAGGCTGCGGCAGAGCGCTATCGGGTGAACGAAGATTGCGGTCTCGAGATTGAGCGACTCAAGTTGGAGGAAGAAACGGAAGATATGCGTAGACGCGCCGCGCAAGAGAAGGAGGTTCAGCGCTTGAAGGTACAAAAACAGAAGGAACAAGCGGAGGCTCGACAACGCGAATTGGAAGCAAAGCTGCGCGAGGAACAGATTGCTAGGGAAGCCGCCGAGAATCAAAGGAAACAGCAAGAAGCAGAAGAAAGGGTTCGGGCCGAAAAGGAGCGAGCAGAGACAGCTCAAAGGAAACAGGAGCAGGACGAGCGGAAGGCAAAGGAAGTGGCCGCAGCGCCGCCGCCTCCGGCTCGACCAGTGCAGCCCACATTGCCCGCGCAAGCCTCACCTGCACCAGCAGTGGCAGCGGCACCGGTAGCGCCCATCACGGCAGCAACGCAGTCCGCTTCCTCGCCGCCTTCGCGCGATATCGTCCGAGTGCACGAGAAGTATCTTGCACTTCACCGCAACATGAAACAATTCCGGAAACAATTACTGGAAGCACACAAGGCTGCAGGTAGTCCGCTGAAAAAGTTCATCGGCGAGATACGACGTAACATGGTTAAGCGCATGGGCCAACTTACCATTGATGTCAAGGACAGCAAGGTCGTAGCTACTAGAATACGATCCGAATGCTTCGACGAGGCGATAAACGCAAACGGTCCTAAGATCGACATACGCCCTTTCCTGGTGTCGCACCAGATAGCGAACGATGCCGATGCGCATTATCCCGCGCTCCTCCTGTACGCCTGGATATGTTTCGAGAAGAATCTGATTGCTCAGTGGTACAACGAAGCGTCCAAAGAAGACGGGAGAATCATCCAGCAACTCTCGCTCGTCGCGGCCAGTATGTACCTAGATCCGAAATACATGTGCAACGGGTCCATTCCTATGAGCGACACCCTCCTGGCGAAGCTCCACCGCATCTGCCCCGTAATGTTTGGCATCCGCGGCGACACGGGAAAAAACCGCGCAGGCCTTGGCCTCGACAACATACACAACGACGAATCGAACATGAACCGGTATGCCCAACGCATGACGGCAGTTGGCGCCGGGTACGGAGCCCTTACGCACAAAAAACCGGGAGGAAAGCTCCCTGCTATTCCCATTTCAGAGTACTGGCGCAGCGTAGTCCTCATTTGCAATACCCCAGCCGATGCTCTGTATCCGGGCCATTTCCTTGTCTTGCAGGGCCTTCTCCGAGACAACGTGAGGAAGTTCCTCCTCACTTACGGTGTGGCGGCAATGGCCGTTCTGCGACGAGCGACAATCGACCTTCCAGCTCGAGTCCCAGTGGTGGTATCAGGTACCCCCGAGGCGCACCCAGGTCTCGCAGCGGCAGCAAACTTGGTAAAGGTGTTGCCCGACGTCTGGCAGAAGAAAGAGAACATCAACATCAAGCGACCGTGCTAACAATTGACTGGCACGGCGGAGGCTGTTGTGACACATTGGATCTTGTTTCGGTTGCATAGTATGGCGTTTTCATGGTGGACTATTATCTCGCACTGTATATTGCATGCATCTACAGGACGGCGTTTTCCCGTTTAGTTCTGTCTTGGGAACAGTACATCTCCCTTTTCTACTTGTCTCACACACAGTACGGTGGACTCTCCAGCTGTACCTGGCAACTGTGTATCGTTTACGACGTAGCATATTGATCACTATCTTAAACCCATTGCGCATCCACATGAACGTGAACATTAGTTGTGCGTACCTAGTAAGTGTACCGGCGATGGTGGGGCCTACTACTACCTCTACCCACGTCGCCGACCAAACGTCATCGCTACCAGCGCAACACAAACACATCACAGCACGCCGGCACAACGAGCTACATCCTCCCCGCACCAAGCTACACACTTCGCAGGAGAAAGACTCCCGCTTCCCCGCACGCAGAACGCGCCATGCCAGAATCCTCCCTCTGGCTCCTCCCGCCGCGCGCGCACCGCCTCGACGCAACGCTCTCATCGCTGATCCGCGACGTAGGCACGCGTTTTGGCAGCACGCACGTGTTTTTGCCGCATGTTACGCTTACGAGCGAGATTGCACCATCGATGTACGTCTCACCTATCCACTCCTTCCCTTTTCCTATACACCCAAACGCTGCTTATATATATATATCGCAACCCGTAGCCGTGAAAGCGTTGTCTATACCCAGGCGGGATGAAAGATAATAAGATTGACTGAGTGGGTATAGATATGCGGCAGATCCGCAAGCGTGGCTCGACGCTCTGCCCTTCCCCAAGGGCGACGATGTAAGCGTTAAACTCGGACGTCTTGCCAGCGAAGACGTCTTCGTACGCAAACTCTACTCGCGCGTGGAGAAGGAGGGTGTCAGAGACCTAGGCAGGATTGCGCGCGCGCCGGTGGAGGAAGCGAAGGAGCTAACTGAGAAAATGAATGTCGAGACTTGGGTGGAGGAGAGGTGGACGCCGCATCTTTCGTTGCTATAGTAAGTTGTCGAGGGTCACAGGAGTGGGTATGCAGGCTAAAGGGAGCAGTCATGATCGTCCAAAGGTTGAGGAGGAGAGGATCAGGGAGGTGGAGAGGGTGGTGGAGGAGGCGGGGGTGAACCTGGATGGGGAGGGGGAGATGGGTGGGTGGAGAGGGGGGAGAGTGGTGTTGGTTGAGACGAGTAAGCCGATTGAGGAGTGGGTGCCGATTGCGGAGAGGGAGCTGTGAGCAGCATTCGAGGCTTGGGGTATGTTGCCTACAAAAGCGGGAGAATGGATTGACAGGACAATGTGATGGCGGTGTGGACGAGGTATAACTAGAGCATATAGGTCATGCGCTAAGTATTCGTATTGAGAGGTCTTGTTTTGATATTATCTATGCATTGTCGACCTGTTCGTTCCTTGGTTGCTACGTGTGGCATGGTATATTCAGGTCGTTGAAAATAAAATAAAAACTTCTTCCAAAGACGAAGGCCGTTGCGCTTGCTGACTGGGAGGCAAATTGCTCTTGATGAGGTCAAGCATGGCATGTGTTCCGAATGCGAGATGCATGTTTCTGATTACTCGAGTTATCTACTACTAATCATACAGCGCTTCGTAAAACATCGTAAACAACTATCTATTTCATGAAACCCTTCTTGCCATCACCATCAGCATCCTTCATGGGGTTGATCCTGTCCATAAGAGAAGGCTTCTTCTCAAGGCCAGCACCGGAATATACAGACGAAGAACTAGAGAGCCCGCCGTGGTGATCAGACGAGGTCGTCTTGAGCGGGCGGCTCTCTTTGACCCCACGTACGTTGCCGGTCTGGTTGTGGGTCTGTCCTGCCACTCCTGCGGCGCCAGCGGCAGCTGCGGTACTACCTAGACGGCCAGCGGCGGTGTTGTTGTGTCCTCCATCGAGGGGGTCAAAGTCGCCGTGCATCGCGCTCGCGCGGAGCTTTTCGTTTTCGGCGTGGCCGGAGTCACACTTGCTGGACTTACCCTCCATCATATGCCTATACAAGGTAAGTACAGTTTCGGGGACCAAGCTCTGATGTTGGGGGTCAACACTTACTGGAGAGTCCCGCCAATGTGCTTGGGCTCACCCTCGAAACCATCGTAGCGCTCGCCGCGACCACCGAGAACACCGCCGTTCTGCTTGAATTCCGACATGGTCATGGCAGGCAGTTCGGAGGTCTCGTGGTGAGTCGCAGCATTATGGTGGACTTCGTGGATGGGAACAGTCGTGTGAACAACGTTGGGCTGGATTGTCTCTGTGCAGGATTAGTAAGAATGCATCTATATTGGAGTATGCTACGCACCCTTGTGAACAACAGGCTGAATAGTCTCGTGGATGTGGTGGTGCACATGCTCGCCTCCAACGGCAGCCGCAGCGCTCTGGCTATGAGTGGTATCTTCAACGACACGGTGGTCCTTGAAGGCGGCCTGTTCAGCCGCGAGATTCCTCTTGGTGTGGTCGGCATCCCTGTGGTCGAACTCGCGGTGTTGCACAGCACCGGGCTGTGCGGTATGCTGCTCGGGAAGAACGTCACGGTCATGGACTGGCTGCACAGTGCGGTGGTAATGGTCCTAGTGGACCTCCTTGTCCACAGCAGTGAGGATCTCCTCATGCACATGAGGCTTTACGACCTCCTCCTTCACTGCGGGAGCAACTGTCTCGTGGACAGTGGTGTCATGATGGCCAGACTTGCTCATGAAGTCGTTGATTGCGGCCTTAGCTTTGTCCATGTTGATAGGTTTGTGTTGTTGGCCGAAGTGTGATGATTTGTTGAGATAGGAATTGCAGAGTTGCTGAAGTGCTAAAGGGTATCTGGAAAAATGTGACGATGGGTATGATAATGATAGTCAGGAAGGCAGTATCCGTTATATACCCAAACACAACATACGCTGTGACCAGCAACGACGTAATGCTACAAGCTCAAGCCTCAGCACCTGTTCCTGTTTTCGGTACCGACACCAAAGCACACATGTGCTCTGACATACCTTAATCACATAGAACCGGCAGATGAACCGGTCGATTGGATGGGAATGACTGTCATAGCGGGGTTGAGAGCGCTTTCGCCTCGGAGACTGCGCCTGTCGCTCGTGGCTGGACCAGATTTACGTCAGTAGGCCTCAGAGTACTGCTCCACTCCCACTCGATGATCGTCCACTTAGGTTCCACGTGAAGCGCCAGGCGGGTCACGGAGATGTCCGTGGTTCAGGACCACAAAAGAATGGAGACTGTGTCAATGAATACAATCGATCGATGCAATTCTCTAGTCACCGCAAGGACTGGATTATTCGACACTCAGGTCGGCATTTCCATGTTGATGAGCGGAATTTCGTACGAAAACAGTCATCGGCCTCATTGGATGTCGATGTAGATGTCCAAAAAGAGGTAGCTGATGTGTGCAAGGATGCGTAATAGATCGTGAAGGAGACACCTGCATAGATCGTTACACTACCGTGTCCGTGCGCGTAACGTGTCCGTGCACCCAATGCACGGATTCAGCCAATGCACGCCGAACATCCGACGCGTCAAAACTCCCTACTTTCAACACGCGATAACTCCACCAATATGGATCCAATTCAAGCTGCGATAGATGAGATCGAATCGCGAGAACCAGGAGAAGATTTTTCATATACAGAAATTGCTACCAGATATGGTGTTAATCGATCTACACTCTCACGAAGGCACCAAGGTGTTACCGCGACGCGTGCAGCCAACACAATCAATCAGCGAAAGCTCAACCCACAGCAAGAGCAGGAGCTTGTACGATATATCAAAAGGCTCACAGAGAGACATATACCTCCTACTAGAGAGATGATACAGAATTTTGCCTCGACGATAGCAAAGGAGCCAGTCAGCGAGAGCTAGGTTACCCGCTTTATCAACCAACACAGCATTCATCTCATCTCGCAATAGACCGTCGGCATGGACAGCAATCGCCACAAAGCTAATTCAGTAGATAAATATCGCCTCTATTTCAACCTTGTACATAGCAAGATCGATTAATATCGCATAGATCCTTGTTATATCTACAATATAGATGAAAAAGGTGTCCTGATTGGTATCGTTGGTAGAACAAAGAGGATATTCAGCAG
>ML976702.1:351060-441197 GCA_010015655.1 Bimuria novae-zelandiae CBS 107.79 | reverse complement strand
GCTGTATAAAAGAGAAGGCTTAATGATTATATTGACTTTTAATTATAGACAGCTACAGATCTTATGTTACTATAGACTTTATTAACTACTATAATTAAAATAAGATCCTGCTTGCTGTCCTGCCTCCTTATTTAACTTATACACTTTAGCTACTTAATGTTGCAATGTTTAAGCCTCTATTAACAGCCTACTTAGTAGAGCTATTAAGATACCTTTATAGAAGCTAGGGCCTAGCTTCTATTACTAAAGGCGACTTCTTTCCCCTATTCTGGAATGCGTGGAAGGCCTCTTTTAAGGAATTAACTATCCTTAGCTCTTTTAGAGCTACAGGTATATCGCCACCTAATCCTCACCGAATATTAACTTTTCTAGGTCATCGAAAGGTCGATATCCATCGATTTTTCGTTAAAACACGACTTAAATGCCTTTGTAAATCTATTTTCTAGCGTCCTCTTTTAGCTACAGGCGTTGTGGCAGGCGCGCTACCCTATTTTGTCTTTTAGCTCCCTAGTAAGCTAAAATCTTTTTAAAATAGCCCGTGCGCTACTTAGATTTTCACGTTTAGTTAAAGGCTATAACCATAGCTAAGATAAGGAGACAGTCGTGACACTTCTTGCTCTTGCAAGATATAGGCACCTGCTAGGCCTAAATATAAAGGCTCTCTATGCAAAGAGTTATAGCACGATTTAATAGAGCACTGGCTCTTAACACCTATAACAACAAGAGCTGCCCGCAGCTCTCTAAAGACTAACTATTAGCGTCCCTGACCTGACACAATACGCAAACAAGGTAGCCAGCCTGGCCTTATATTATACGACTCTTAGGGATAAAGAAGAAGGACAGGCCTGGCTCTGCCTTCCTACTACACCTATCTCCTTCGACACAGGCATTGCCAAGCCTGGTACAAAGGCTCTCCTCGCGCAGAGCCATGGCTCCGATTCGACAGAGCACTGGCTCTTTATACCTATTTACTCTTTCCTTTTCTTTCTTCTCACAGCACTAAACTGCCTCTAAACACACATAAGGGATCTACCCTAAAGTACATACACTGCTTAGTCTCCCTAACGGGAAGGGGAGCTATAGCTTAATATGGTAGTAATACCCGCGCAGGTAAGAAATGCTTTCTAAGGTAGTGCGTTAGTACTATAATTCTATAGCTTAGCACGTCGTATATGCCCTTTAGGAGGCGAGATAGTGGACTTAATCCCTATTAATTAGACGAAAAATGAATACTAACCAACCAACTAACCAAGCCACCTAATCCTCACCGAACATTAACTTTTCCAGGTCACCGAAAGGTCGATATCCATTAATTTTTTGTTAAAACACGACTTAAATGCCTTTATAAATCTATTTTCTAGCGTCTTCTTTTAGCTACAGGCGTTGTGGCAGGCGCGCTACCCTATTTTCTCTTTTAGCTCCTTAGTAAGCTAAAATCTTTTTAAAATAGCCCGTGCGCCGCTTAGATTTTCACGTTTAGTTAAAGGCTATAACTATAGCTAAGATAAGGAGACAGTCGTGACACTTCTTACTCTTACAAGATATAGGCACCTGCTAGGCCTAAATACAAAGGCTCTCTATGCGAAGAGCCATGGCACGATTTAACAGAGCACTAGCTCTTAACACCTATAACAACGAGAGCTGCCTATAGCTCTCTAAAGACTAACTATTAGCGTCCCTAACCTGATACAACACGCAAACAAGGCAGCCAGCCTGGCCTTATATTATATAACTCTTAGGGATAAAGAAGAAAGACAGGCCTGGCTCTGCCTTCCTACTACACCTATCTCCTTCGACACAGGCATCGCCAAGCCTAGTATAAAGGCTCTCCTCGCGCAGAGCCACGGCTCTGATTTGATAGAGCACCGGCTCTCCACACCTATCTACTCTTTCCTTTTCTTTCTTCTTATAGCACTAAACTACCTCTAAACACACACAAGGAATTTACCCTAATGTACATACACTGCTTAGTCTCCCCAACGGGAAGGGGAGCTATAGCTTAAAATGGTAGCAATACCCGCGCAGGCAAGAAATGCTTTCTAAGGTAGTATATTAGTACTATAATTCTATAGCTTAGCATGTCGTATATGCCCTTTAGGAGGCGAGATAGTGGACTTAATCCCCATTAACTAGACGAAAAATAAATACTAACCAACCAACTAACTAAGCTACCTAATCCTAACCCTATCCTTAATAGGTTCACCCAGGATTAAGAATCAGGCAATAGCTCCTTATTAGGGCTTAGCGATCATGACTAGAGAAAGATAGATAGGCTTATACGCTTTATAGTGAGTAATTAAAGTAGTAAGGATACACAGAAGCTTCGTTAATCACTCTACCACCTATCTGTTAAAAATGAGCTGCTTAAGCATGACAATAATAGGCTTAGGCAGGCGCTATCTATTAAAAAGAAGCGTAATAAGAAGAGTAAAGCTCTAGACCTTTAATAGCGCTAGGAGTATTATAGTAGGGCTATCTTATAGTTACTAAGGAAAGTAAGGGAGGCACGTTATTATTAATTAATTAAGGAGTAAGAGGATAAGTAGTAGTAGCTTTAAAAAGTAAAAATAGTAGAGCTAAAGAAGGTAGCTAAGCTATATAAGGAGAAAATCTAGCAAGAAAAGCGTGTAGCGAGAGAGGCAGCGAAGAAGGCAAAGGAGAAGGAGAGAGCTAAAAAGGCAGCTTAGCGCACTGCCCAGAAGTCTGCCGATAACGCTAAAAAGGCTCTACAACTATCCCAAAGGAGTAAGAGAAAAGCTTCTCAGCCATCTCCACAGAGCAGAAAGCGTCAGAAACGTGTTGTTGATGCTACGGATGTTGGGGAGGCCTTAAAGGGCGCATCTGCTGCCCCAACCAAATCCACACAGAGCGGCCGCGACGTTAAGCTTCTAGATAGATTTAAATAGTGCAAATGAATCGCAGCTATCGATTTACTATCCTAGTAGAAAATCTTATAATAATATTATTTGTGGGTGGTTCTACAGCCTTATTTCTAATAGAGCGTTTATGGTGTTCGGCGTGCATTGGCTGAATCCGTGCATTGGGTGCACGGACACGTTATTTGTCGTTTCCGAAATACCGTCCCGCCCCACTTTGGCGGATTTTTCTGTCAGCACTTAGTAATCGGTTCCTCACCAACACTTTCGTACACCTGTTTTGTGAGCGATAAAATGATTACACGGAATATTCACCCTAGGTAAATAATGCTACAGGATCCAGGGAGACCTACCAGGCACTGCCTATAGTAATTACTTATTTAGGCTATTATAGATCGCGTTAACAATGGGAAAAATAATAAAGCTATCTATAGAGAGCTTAGCGTTAACCTAAAAATAGTACGCAAATACAGGCTTAACCTAAAAACCTTTAGTAAGCTAATTAGGCTAAGATACGTACGTCGTGGTAGGCTACCTTTACTTAAGTAATACTATAGAGACGCGCTGCTTAAGATACTGCGTAGCAAGCTAATATCTTATATAGATAAGATGCAGGACTTCTTATACGATAAGTACGACGTTAAGGTATCTCTTATAACTCTAGATAAAGAGCTTAAAGCTATGCGATAGAGTAGGAAGATAGCCTTAAAAGTAGCTAAAGAGCATTATAAGGGTCTTTATTAAGCCTTTTAAGCGCGTTACTAGCAAATCTATTAACCTAATTAAATTATCTACCTTAATAAGAGCGCTTGCCACGAGCGTATAGGGGATTAAAAGTATAATTAGAGTAAAATTAATATAGCCTGCTACGTTAACTACTTAGCTAAGCGCTTAGAGAGGTGGAGCTTACTACTAGCTATAGACGTTGACGGATACCTTGCCTATACGATTTTTTAGGGAGCGATTACTACAGAGCTAATAGAGGACTTTATTGCTAATTAAGTACTCCCACACTATAGTCCTTAGCTAGGAAAACGCTTAGTAATAGTCCTCGACAACGCGTCTATCTATTAATTAGTAAGGCTAGCTAATATATGCGCAGAGGCAGGCGTAATTATAAAGTTTTTACCTTCTTACTTACCTAATATAAATCTAATTAAGTAGACCTTTAAGGCGTTAAAGACCTAGATCTAGTGGTATTACTAGGGCGCTAAGGCGTACAATAAATTTAAGTATTTTTTAAAGGAAGCTATATTAAGTGTATACTATAAAAGCTTTATAGGTAACTTCTTTAGGTACTATAGGTAGGCGCCATAGAGGTATTATACTATAGTTAATAGTATATATTTAGTATTTACCGGAGTAGTTTTATACTATCGTTAGTAGTATATAGTTGGATATATTCTGTCAGAGTTAGTTTTAGAGATTAGAAATCTAGCACCTGCTATAATATAAATATAGTAATCTTATAGTAGTGTAAGGGTAATCTAAGGCTGCTAAATTAATTGCTATTATCTATTTTAGTGTAGCTAGCGTGGTGGTAGAGTTGTAGAGGGTGAGGCGTACGGTGAGCAGATAAGGCGAGAAAGTTAGTGTTTGATTATACGAACAAGATAATCATATCGGGCGATATCTATAGGATATGGCCCGTGCCCTACGCGTCGAAGATAACACCTCTACGCCCTCTGCTCGATCACCTCTACACGATCACCTCTACACGATCGTCTCTCCGCCCTCTGCCTGAGTAGCTCTCAGCTGCTGTTTCTGCTCATTATCTTGCCGCTGTAGCTCCCTACATGCCTCTCGATCACTCTCTGAAAGTCCAGGATACTAGAGTTGCCACCGAAATGCCATTTTACGGAGTCGTAGAAGCAGTGCGATTAGCAGCTTAAAATTATCTCTCTAAATCTCGTACAGCATACCTGTATTAGATCTATCTATTAGCATGTTTAGATCGATCCGCCCGGCCTTAACAACCCTTCTAAATACCGTCCTAATCTCTAGCACCTCTGCAGCCATTGCCTAATCTATCTACTAGTTAAAGAAGTGCCAAGTCTGATATAAGAGCTCCATGTTATTCTCGTACGTTAGATCTCTCCATGTTAGATCTTTCCACGCTAGCGCTGGCACGCTCGGAGCACTCGCAGAGCTAACAGTAGGCGCTGCAGGTATAGGTGCCTACCATGCAAGTAGCTAACTTTATGCTAACTAACTAACAGACAGCGCGCTGGCAGCAATCGCGCTTATAAAGCTATCTGCTGTAAACACAGACGTAGACGCTAAGCCCTGTTGCGCCTTCTCCTTTGCCTTCTCTTTCGCCTTCAGGTCCCTCGCTGTACGCAGAGCAAGGCGTACAGTATCGTCTGGCACGTCGACGCTGCACCTCTCGAGGCTAATGTTGCGCGCCCACATGGCCACAATATTACTGCTCACTGGGAAATGGTTCTCAAATTGATTAGGCTGGCCAGGCGTACGCTGGACCCAGCAGACGTACGGGTAGTTACCACAGTAGGTATCCTGGCACCTCCACTTATCGCGGATAGCTATTAAAGGTCCCTTAGCGACAGCATGGCTAGCAAGGATCTCTAGCAGCTCTTGTAGCTGCCTTTGTGTTATAGTAAGTTGAACCTGGCCCTAGGAGCTGGACGAGCCTCTGCTATGTTATTAGCCTATAGGACTAATTACCTCTATAGACTTAGTAATAAGCGTCGCGTTTAAAGTTAAGATACGTTATATTAATTAAGGACTTCCTTAGGTGCTACGCGTGCTTTATAATATAGATAAAGCTAGTAGCGTCTCTACGCTTAAGTAATTACTATAGCTTTTACCTTTTTAGGGTCTTTTGCCTGTACGCGCAGCTAGAAACGTCCCTAATTATTACTTTCTATAGTAAAGTTATCTCTATAGCTAAGTCTTAAGCAACCTTATTTACCTATATTTAAAGCTAACTAGCGTAGTAGTGCTCTAGGATAAACTCTGTATTGAATCTTGGCTTATAGAGCTCCTTTTTAGGACCTATAAAGGCCTGCTAGCGGCAAGTAACATACGGCGACTCTGCTTTGGATACCCTAGTAGCTAATTTTGGCTTATTTTCCTAAGTTTCTCCCTGCGTAGGGTTGCTAATTAGATTAGATATACATCCGCTGGGTGGGTTACTAGGCAGGTCACTAGGTAGATTACTAAATAATATAATTGCTGGCAATGGCTGCGCAGACGGAGGCTCGATATCTTAATTAAGGCTAACTAGATTAGATACAGCGTTGCCTTCCGCCGGAGGAGGAGCCTTCTTAGATACTTTTCTTTATAACTTGGCACCTTTAGTAGCTGCTGCAGGCGCCTGGCGCGCACATTTTAAAGGATTTTAACCCCTGTTAAATAGCTAGGTAGCTATACGCTTACGTTAACTACGCGGCGGCATAATATAGGTATTAATATAAGGTAAATATTCGCTGTAATTATTGTTTTACTAATAAATTGGGTGATAGAAAATATTTTCCGGGAAGCTGGGTCCACTTCGGCTACCCGAAGTGGGGCGGGACGGTATTTCGGAGAGCACCGATAACATGTTGGTTCAGCACTTGGCGCGGTTCGGCAAATGGCGCACCCCCGCATTTTCCACCCAATCCTTCACCCACCCATAACTCAGCCAATATGGATCCAATTGACAAGGCAATTGAAGAAATCGAATCGCGCGGACTAGGAGAAGAATTCTCGTATCGAAAAATAGCGAAAAAATATGGTGTACCAGACACTACGTTAAGGAGGATACACCAGGGCAAAAACGTGCCGATAAAAGAGCAACAACTCCAACGGCGAAAACTTACCCCTTAACAAGAACTAGAGCTTGTAAGCTATATAGAAAAGCTTATAGGCCGTTATCTACCACCTACAAGAGAAATGCTGCAGAATTTTGCTTTATTAATTACAAAAACTAACGGCGAATAACTAGTAGGAAAAAGCTAGGTTACCCGATTTATTAACTATTACAACGTTAAAATCACCCCTTATTAGGTTACTAGAATAGATCGCGCGCGCCACCAAGCTAATTTAGGGGCTAAATACGAGCAATTCTTTTAACTTCTACTAGAGAAAATGGAGGAGTACAATATAGAGCCTCGTTACACGTATAATATGGATGAGAAGGGCTTCCTTACAGGAGTGATTAGAAGAAGCAAAAGGATCTTTAGCAAAGCTATGTGGGACCGCGGGGAAGTGAAATCAGCCCTCTAAGATGGTAATAGAGAGTGGATGATCATCCTAGCTTGCGTCTGCGCTGATAGAACTGCGTTGCCACTAGGGCTACTATTTGCAGCTGCCAATAACGCTCTCCAATCGGCCTGGGTAGAGGATATTGAGGCTGGGAAGCATGTGGTATTCGTCACTATATCTCCTAATAGATGGACTAACAACGATATAGGCCTTGCGTGGCTTGAGCAGGTCTTCGATCGGTACACAAAAGCAAAAGCTCGTTAGTCCTACTAACTACTAATCGTGGATGGCTATGGGTCCCACGTAACAAGAGAGTTTATCAACTACTGTGACCACAATCGGATTCTCCTTATAATATTCCCCCCTTATAGTACCCACACGCTGCAGCCCCTTAATGTAGTACTCTTTAAGCCTCTTTTATTAGCCTACTTAAAAGCCCTCACTACCTATCTCCACGAGGCCTAGGGGCTACTCTTAGTAAAGAAAGGAGACTTCTTCCCTCTCTTCTAGGAAGCCTAGACCATCTCCTTTAAGAAGAAAATGATTCTAAAGTCCTTTAAGGCCACTAGTATATGGCCCCGTAACGCTAAGGTTATCCTTCAGAAATACAGGCCATCAACTCCAGTGGAGCAGGATTCAAGAGAGAGCAGTACCTCTGTACTTAGCGGCAAGGATTGGCTTAAAATCGAGACCCTCGTGCGTAATACTGTGAGGGAGGAGGGTAGTAGGGAGGTGCAGAAGCTGAAGCGTTCTCTTTACCACATCTCTGTTTAAAATGACATCCTCCACGCTGAGGTACAAGGCCTGACAAAGGCCCTACAAGTTAAGAAGAAGCAGCAGAAGAAGAGCAAGCCTCTAGACCTGTAACAACGCAGGGAGTACTACGGTGGTGCAGTTTTCTAGTCCCCGAGGAAGCTAAGGGAGGCTAGAGTACGCAAGAGCGTTATAGATAAGGAGAAAGAGAAAGTAGAACTCGAAAAAGCGCGTAAGAAGGCAGAAATAACCTTAGCTAAGCTACGTAACCTGCAGGAGAAGAAAGAGAGAGAAAGGTTAAGGGTTAAGAAAAGGGAGGAAAAGGAGAGGGTCGCGGCGGAGAAACAGGCTGAGCAATAACAAAGGATTTAGGAGAAAGAAAACTCCGAAAAGGCTATATAAACTTCCTAAAAGGGAAAGAGGAAGGTCTCAAAGCCTGCCGTAGCGCCAAAATAGAAAAAAAAGCAACGTGTGGTGGTTGCTGAGGGTAGGGGGGATAGGGGTGATGAAATAGGGCGTGATCTAGCACCCACAATAACAACGCGCCGTGGCCGCAATATTAAACTTCTAGCGAAATTCTAGTAGTACATCTTTTTCGCAGCAATTTATATAGTAATTAAATGAATTATTAGAATATTCTAGCTGTCGGATGTGGTCGGACCAAGCACAAGAGATGAATGAGGCAGAAGGTTGTTGTATTGTGAGAGCTACAGAGAGCGATTATATACACAACCATGATGAGTAAGCAGGTGACGAAGAGTCACGTGAGAGATGCAGTTCACATATACCGTGTGAACTGAGGTGCCATGCTGACACACCCCCTGAGGTATCCATGTTGGATAGAGACCTCACAAACAACAAAAATAGGAAGAGAGTGAAACCTGTGCGCGCACCGCGCAGCTATTCCAACTAACTAAGGGGTACAGGATAAGGCGAGTGCTTAACAATAAGGTAATAAATGTCCTTTAGGCCAAGCTGGCGTATGAAGTTCTCGTGTTTCTGTCGAGGAAGTAGCTTTGTAAAGCCATCAGCAGGCATCTCAGCAGTAGGCTTCCATTCAACAGTAATTCTTCCACAATCTACCTCCTGGCGAAGCCACATTTGGTGGATATCAACATGGCGAAGCTTCGTTTGGATGCAATCAGCGTCACCTTCGACAAGGCGTACAGTCTGCGCATTGTCACACCAGAGAGCCTTCTTAGTGTGAAGCGTGAAGCCGATGTTGCGGCAGAAGCGATCCCAGTATTGCGATTCAACGCCAGCAGCTGAGAGAGCATATAGCTCTGCTTCAGTGGTAGAACGAGTGACTGACCGAAGCACAGTGGCTTTCCAGTCAATAGGCATGCCATAAAGCATAAAGACGTATCCAGCAGACGATCGACGAGTCTCAACATCGTCTCTAAATGATGCATCAGCAGCACCAAAGAAGGTAGGGGTTGTTAAGTTAATTTTTATGGCATAGGTCTGAGTAGGTTCACCCCCTCGAGCACTGATGGCAAGGTATCTAGTACCGTACAGGTATTGCCACACGTGCTTGATCTCGGAGAGGTGGATTAGTCCGGGGTTTGTGAGAAACCTTGCAAGGACCGAGTGAGCGTGTGCGACGTCAGGTCGCGTTATAGTTTCGATGTAAGCCAGGTTACCTACAAGGCGTTGGTAGGTCTTAGTGTTTGATAGCTTAGAGATGCCATCATAGGGTGCAAGTCTCGAAGTTAAGGAGAGAGGCGTAGAAGGGTATCTTCCATCAGCGTAGATAAGGTCAAACTCAGTGCAGACCTTGTTAATAAACGCATCCTGGACTAGGTAGAGCTGACGGCTAGCAAGAACGCGCTCAACTCGGATACCAAGGAACCATTTAACATCGCCAATTTGACGAAGGTTATAGAGCTTAATAAGCTATCGTTCGAGCTTCTCGAAATCTTCTTGGTAGTTAGGGTGATAGAGGATGATGATATCGTCCACGTAGAAAAAGAGAATTACCCGGCTGTTCATCCAGAGGCATGGAAAGCCATGAACAGGGTGTAGGCCAAGCTTTCGCAGTGAAGCTTGGAAGTGTAGAGCCCACAGGCGTGGAGCTTCTTTTAAGCCATACAAGGCTCGTAGAAGACGGAGAATCTGGCTATACTTGTCTTGGAAACTATCTGGAGTTCTTACATAGAGAATGCGATCTAGGAAAGCATTAAGGAAGGCGCTTGGCACATCGTATTGCATAGCCTTAAGGTTAAAGGCACACGTAAGGGCCATAAGAGCTCGGAAGAGGCGGGCGGCAAGAGTAGCTGCGTATGTGTCGCCATACTGCCCTTGAAGGTCTCCACGGACGACGAGGCGGGCCTTGTACTTGAGCAGATATCCATCCTCATTAAACTTGTAGGTAAATACCCACATCAAAGGTACCGCATCTGTAGTGTTCTTGGCTGTGATATTTAGTGAGGCAAAGGTGCCCTTCTCCCAGTAGCTATTGAACTTAGTTACTCCAGTAGCTTCAAATTGCTTTCCATGTGCGTGATGCTTAAGCTCCTTCCAGTTACGTGGTGGAGGAGGAAGATCGTCGCGATGAATGCGAGTAGGATCACGCTTGATCCTGGGTTGTAAGGCAATAGAAGTAGCCTCATAAGATTGCTGCATCATAGCAGTAAAGGTGTAGTACTTAGTCAAAGGACTAGCCTTAATAAAGTGCGCTTGGCGACGTCTTCTGCCAGTAATAATATTGTCCTGTGAGAAATTTGGATCTCGTCGTTGCGGAGCATTGTTATGTCGCCGATCTAGGACATATAGTTGATTCGTGTCATGTTCACGCGTTGGAACAGCTATTCTGGCCGTGTCTGCGTCTTCTTCAGGATTCTCATCAACGTTCCACCCCCCAGGTGTCGTGTGCTAAGAAGCCCTAGAAGCAGAGGACTCCTGGAATAGCTATTACTCTATTTGGTCGGGAGTAGTACGAGCAGTGATTATTGGAGAAGGCAATTATTAAATCTCCTTCTGCACAGGGAAAGAGGTAACTATTACTTGTCGCTGTGTCATTAGCTATGCGACTACGATAGTATTACTATCGTATTCCTCCTCAGGAATGTGTGCAGACTCAACGATATAAGGCCTTGCTAGTTAAGTGGACGGCTTATCCTTGTAAAGTTCGTTAATAAAGCGTACGTCGCGTACGCGGATAACGCGATTCGTGGCAAGTAGCCACACTCGATAGATATTTAAGGCGTCATATCTAAGTAGGTATCCCTCAAAGGTGCGGTCTTCGAGTTTGTCTCTTCTTAGGAGGTGCTTGTTAAGCACAAATCCACGGCTTCCAATAACGTGGAGTTGAGAGAAGTCGGGGCGGACGCCAGTGACCATCTCCTGCGGTGTACGCCAGTTGATAGATTTCGTAGGCGTAATGTTAAGTAGCCTGGCTGCTGTGCAGACTAGCTTATTGGCTAAGGTCTTAGGTAGACTAGCATGGATTCGAAGAACCCTAGCAACAGTGACAATAATCGCTCTGGCTCGTTCAGCACCCCCAAGCTGTGCAGGAGTGTCTGGAGACCTCATCTTAACCTTAATGCCAGCCGACGTAAGGACTTCCTAAGCGGAAGAGCCCAAATTAGCTTCTGCTCGTCCATATCCAACGTCTCCATCTATAAAGACAATAGCTACTTGGTAGCCATACACCCGCTCAATCTTGTTGATGAGGCGAGTGATCGCAGGAACGACAGTAGCCTTATGTCGATTCTTGAGAGTACAGATTTCGTGGAGCTTCGTGTACTCGCACACTGCATGCAATGCCCAGACATCTCCATTATAGCATGCCTCACCATGCTTCTGGAGTTGGATGATGTCGACAATAATGCGATAAAACGGGCGATAGGCTTTGTCAGCGCGAGGTCGTCGACTGACGTCTTCCTTCATCTTGCCCTTGATGCATGAGGTACATGCATCTGTCCACTAATCACCTCTACCATTAGTGCCTACTCTAAGGCCTGTATTCGAGTCTTTAAGATGCTCGATAGCTTAATAGCTTAGGTGTCCAAGCACTTAATATGCTTACATTACGGTGATAACTTAAGGTGACTTTGCGTGGGTGGAGTTAGCTACCATAGCCTGAAAAGGCTGTCCAGCGTCTTAAGCGTTTAAGAACCAGTGGCCTCTAACTCGTTTGAGTTCTAAAAAGACCTAAGACTTATCTTTCTTAAAAAGCCTGTTTGTCTTTAAGTTAAAGTAGATCTTCTTGCAACAGCTAAGACTGAAGATATTAGCAATAAACCCTAGGATGTATGCCACGTTCTTAAGAGTAATTAAGGCTGTCTTATTGCCCCTTCTCATATTAAGAGTTACTTCTCCCTATGCCTCAACTCGGTGCGAGTTGCAGCCTGCTTGTACAGTGTCTTGGGAGGAAGGAAGCCTAGTCTGCTTCCAATTAACACCTGTCCTGTTGCAGATGTGGACATTTAAACCTAGGTCTATCACCCATCGGTTCTGTAGTAATCGATCGTGCAACAAAGATGCAGAGTTTAATTGCAAGAGTTGCGAGGGTTGCAAGGATTGCGAGGGTTGCAAGGATTGCGAGGGTTGCATAAAGTAGGCTACATTTAACGCGTATCCGTCTGAGCTGCAGTCTGTACCAGTGTCAGCTTTATAGGTCTAACGTGATGCGGAGTTCTTTTTGCGTTTAGCTAGCTCAGCTTTAGCTTTTTCCATATCAAATGTCCACCAAATATTTGCATCCTTATAGGCCTTCTTAGCCTTCTTAAGAGTGTCCTTGTTGCGAAAGGCCTTAACAAGCTAAGACAAAGCCTTTAAAGTAGGCTTAAAGTCCTTTCGCCTACCTTCAGCCTCAGTATTAAGTGTAAAGCACTAAAGTATTAAGGTGTGTAGTCTACAGACACATTTCAATTAGTCCCTTCGGGTGTTCGGCAACAGCTCTGTAATTAACAAGGAAGATTACAATGTAAAGCTGCCTAGCGCCTTAGCTAAGTGTTAGGTTATAGGCACCGTTCTCCAATAACGGCTTATCAAGTCTTAGAGAGTTAGTGTCGGCATAACGTCACTTGCCTCTCCTTGCTCCATAGCAAGGAACTGCGCTTGCGCCCATGCCTCATCTCCAGAGTCCCGTACAGCATAGATGAATCGCCATTGCGCTCGCGTTTCCGTCATCTCTGGCATGTCCTCTTGGACACATTAAGATGTGATTTGCGAGTATTCATCTAGCCAAGCCTAAACGCTCTGGTTCCTTGGCTTCTTTTAGATATTAGTGTATTGGGTGGCAAGCTCTAGCCTCCGCTGTTGGTCCGTGACCTTAAAATGCTTTCGGAGCGTCGTAAGCTGGCTCCGTGGATCGTCATGCTCCGCCCTGTTAATAAGGTAGACATGGGTTGTTGCGACAGTGCGTAAGATCTTAAGATTGACCTTACTAATCGCCTTTATAATTGACTCTTAACGTTTAGATTTAATCTCCCAGATCTTCCACGTATTAGCGGTGCTGTCATTAGACGGCTCTGTAATAGGTGGTGGAGTTATCGTAGTAGAGTCAGGGTCGCAGTACTGCCATACGCCCTTGATGGTAGCGTATCGTCGTTTGGCAGCATACCAAGGTGTCCAGTCTGCTGAACCTTGGAGAACAGTGGTAGCACGAGCATCAGTGCTAGTAGTGGTAGCCATAATGGCGAATGAGCTGCCTTGCTAGTCGGCAGAAAATATAAAGTAGAACTTTAAGAGTGTTGTAATACAATAACAAGATGCGTGCAGCGACGCGAGGACGATTACAACGTGAAGTGTGGTTAAAGGATATTAAAAACTTAGTTTTGATAGGTGTGAGAAATAATCTTAAAGAGTTACGTAATGCGACGACAATAAAGCGTGCAATAACGCGAGGATAATCGTAACGTATATAACGTGTAATGCAATTAACAAAGTAAATAATCTTATTTAAGTATCGCAGCGTAGTGCGGGGATACCGGGCTCATAACTGTCGGATGTGGTCGGACCAAGCACAAGAGATGAATGAGGCAGAAGGTTGTTGTATTATGAGAGCTACAGAGAGCGATTATATACACAACCATGATGAGTAAGCAGGTGACGAAGAGTCACGTGAGAGATGCAGTTCACATATACCGTGTGAACTGAGGTGCCATGCTGACACTAGCTATTGTGGATGGCTCAGTAACGAGGTGTTGTAAACTGCGTGATTTGGTTGGGGTGCGCCATTTGCCGAACCGCGCCAAGTGCTGAACCAACATGTTATCGGTGATTCTGGAAATACCTGCTCGACCCACTTAAGGCGTATTTCTCATCAGACTGCGCGTATTTTCTGTTCTGGTCTCCTTTTTTTCGCTTTTCTCTCCACCACACAAGGAACTTTGGATAATAATATACTAAAAGTAGATAAAGGGCTTCTATAGAGTTATAAGTACCCCCCTTAAATTTTTTAGAAGATTTAAGTTTTTTGCGTTCAAGAAAATACAAGAAAAGGAAGGATTGACGATGACTGGCTGGCTCTGTGGGTCGAGCAGGTATTTCCGAAACGATAATAATGCCCGGATTCGCGTAATGCCCGCGCAGCACCAAACACCCTAACTTCAGCACGCGATAACTCCACCAATATGGATCCGTATCAGGATGCGATTGATGAAATCGAATCGCGAGAGCCAGGAGAAGATTTTTCATATACAGAAGTGGCTACTAGGCGTGGACTTGAGCGATCTACGTTGGGCCGAAGGCATCGGGGAGTAACGCGCCCTCGATAGGTCAAGAACATTAACTAGCAGAAACTCACCCTACAGCAAGAGGAGGAGCTTGTTTAATATATTAAAAGACTTATAAAGAGACATATGCCTCCTACTAGAGAGATGATATAGAACTTCGCCTCTACGATAGTAAAGGAGCCAGTTAGCGAAAGCTAGGTTACGCGCTTTATTAACTGACACAGTATTTATCTTATTTCATAATGGGCAGTCGGCATGGACAGTAATTGCTATAAAGCTAATTTAGTAGATAAATATCGCCTCTTTTTCAACCTTCTGCATAGCAAGATGGATTAATATTATATAGATCCTTGTTATATCTACAATATGGATGAGAAAGGCTGCCTGATTGGTATTGTTGGTAGATTAAAGAGGATATTTAGCAGACGAATGTGGGAGAAGAAGGAAGTTAGGGCATCACTCTAAGATGGCAATCGCGCATGGATCACGCTCCTGGCATGTATCTGCGCTGATGGATCAGCTCTGCCGCCAAGCCTCATCTATGAGGCTGTCAACAAGGGCATCCAATCAAGCTAGGTAGAGGATATTAAGGCAGGATATTATGAAGTCTTTATTACCTTATTACCCTCTGGCTGGATAAACAATAATATCGGGCTTGCTTAGCTTAAGCAGGTGTTTAATCGCTGTATAAAAGAGAAGACTTAACAATTATATTAACTTTTAATTATAGACGGCCACGGATCTTATGTCACTATAGACTTTATTAATTACTATAATTAGAATAAGATCCTGCTTACTATTCTACCTCCTTATTTAACTTATACGCTTTAGCTACTTAACGTTATGATGTTTAAGCCTCTATTAACAGCCTACTTAGCAGAGCTATTAAGATACCTTTATAGAAGCTAGGGCCTAGCTTTTATTACTAAAGACGACTTCTTCCTCTTATTCTGGAATGCGTGGAAGGCCTCCTTTAAGGAATTAACTATCCTTAGCTCTTTTAGAGCCACAGGCATATCGCCACCTAATCCTACACTAAACACTAACTTTTCGATTTTTAGATATCCTCTCTAAAGACCCTAATAATCCTAGCAACTAAACAAGCTCACTGCGCTAATTCTGGGAGTACCTCTAACGTCCGCCTAGCCCTCCGCGCAGACGCGCAAAGGAGCTTGTTAGGATAGTAGAGTCTTCCTCCTCCTAGCACACAGGGTCCCTAGACCCTGTGATCCCTTAGCAGCTTTATACACGCGCTCTAAGACGGCCCTAGGAGGACATGCATTACCGTGCACCCCTTCTAAGTAGCCAGAACCTTAGTAGGGGCGCTCCTAAACCTCGCGTCTCTAATGCTGTCTAACGTTATATTACCGAGACTTAGTAGATTGCCTAGCTGTGGAACACTATTACTACGGCTTTTGTAGTAGCGGTAGACTAACACGCAGAGAGCTATACTAACCCTTAAGAGGCTAAGATTGCTAAGGAGCTGTAGTAGAGAGTTATCTAGGCTCTAATTTTGCTCTCCCTAAGCAACTCCCCCCCTAGCTCCTGCTAGAGTAGCGACACTGGTTACAGCAACCCTAAGAGCTAAGAGTTGGGACGCCGCTCTTGGGCGGACGTAGCTAGAGACCCTTAGATCTTAGATAGGGGTGGCAGTTAACCCCTAATCCCTGCTAGGCCCCGGCCTAACCCGCCCGCTAAGCTAAAAGAAGATAATTAAATATTTGTAGCTATCTTTAACCTGGTAATGCGACTGCAACAACCCTTACCCTTTATAGTAAGGTAGGTAATATGTAAGAGTATAGCAGGACTTACCCTTAAAGACATACCTATTGCATTACTAATTAACATAGGCTGGGCGATTACCCCAGCAAATGAGAATATTTGGGGCTGACTTCTAACTTAAGAAAACCAGGAACTTCTAGTAAGAGCGCTAGACGGAGACGCGGTGAGGATCCTAGAACGCTGGACTAACTACGCAGTATAAGGAGTACCTAGCTCTTTTTAGACCCTGGACGGCACAGAACTACTAACTACTACCTAGCTAGTAGAGGAAGAGGTCTGCTTGTAAATAGGTAAGTAGCTAGTTAGTTGCAGGACCTTACGACATAGGGCGAATTAGCATGGCCTTACTACCTGGATTGTTTTATATAAGGAGCCAGTCCGCTCGTTCTGGCTCTTTGGCACTAGCCAATTCTCGAAGGAAATCTATAAGTATCCTACTATATAGTGATATAACCTAGGCTGCCAGGGCTATTGTAACGCTGTCTACTATACCCGAGTAGCCTGCTGTGCACACTGCGGGGACCGTATGAATAGATACTAAGGATAGTACGGAGATAGTTGTGCCTATAAAGCTATGTGTGCTAACTGTTATGGCCCTTATTTAGCTAGTTATACTAACTGCCTGGCAGCTCCTCGCCGGGTTAACGGACACATTACTAAGCCTATAAAGACTAAGCTAAAGGCTATCTGTCGCGCAGGCAAAATAGCATAGCAGCACCTCTATAGGATAGTTAAAGTGGCCCTTAAACAGGTAATACTTTAGCCTAAGGCTCTTTTTATGGAGGTATTAGAGACAGTGCCTTCCCACCTTTCTGCCCAGAGGCAAGAAGGAGAAAGCAGGGCTATACCTTCCATAACTACTGCCTCCTATATATCCTCCTCTACTACTGGTAGAGAAAAGAGACTAAGGCGGGCCGCTATAGGCCAGAGGAGCCTTAATGTAGAATAACTGTCTGTTGGCAGCATTTGTCTATAATTAACTATTTACACTAACCTGTCTACCTTAGAGAGGGAAGACGCTAGTATAAGCGATGACCCGCCATTATTATGCTAGAATACCCTTATAATATCCTAGCCAACACCAGGCATTAATAGCCTAGCCTGTTAAGCAAACAACTACGTGTATGCTAGGCTAATGTTAGTAGGAGCTTACCTTGGTACATTATAATACTAGAGGTGGCGTTTTAGAAGGGTATAGATGTTGTGTGTGTTTAAGAGCCCTTTACATGTGCCAACTTAAGAACTTCCACCCACCTTGGTTTTACACACCTAGCACCCATCAGCACCTGGGACAGCCCCAATACACCAGGCTCAGCCCGCCCTAGGGTGATGACCTATATCCGCAAAGGATGCCACCTACGATACCAGGCTAGAGAGAGCCTTAACTACCCAGACATGCTGTGGGCTGTAGTGAATGGAGTGGTAATACTTAACTGCTATAGACAGCCACACACCCTACACGTTATCTAATACGTTATATATCTTATACCCCCTCAACTCTGCCTTATAGGAGGAGACTTTAACGCTAGACATGAATTCTTTAAGCCTACTACTACTATAGCTAACGGAGGTGTAGAGCTAGCTAGATGGGCTGCTAACGCGTCTATAGACTATATTAGTGTGCTAGGGCAGCTAACACACTGCGCTAGCTATGTCCTTAACCTTACCTTCTTTAATATCTTATTTGCCTAGTCTGCTGTTGATGCTAGCATGCATAGCGGCTTAGACTATGAGATAATAGTAACCTCTGTCCCTCTCTCCACACTAGGCACTCCGCATCTAGAACAGTACCACTATAGAGTCCCCAAGGCAAGCCTACCTAAATTCACTGGGCTGGTAGAAATAGGTGTTTAGAATATCCCAGACCTGCTTGCAATACAGGATGCAGCATAGCTAGAGGAATGCGTTACGCTGCTCACAGAGACCATATAGCACTCTGTACAGACAGCAGGCAAGCTCGACTGCAAGGAAGGCCGCGCTGTACTATGGTGGACCAAGGAGTGCAAAACTGCCTACTAGGCCTATAAATATGCTAGGCTGCTCTGCTCTGGCAGTCTACTAGAGGAGAGACAGGCCTTTAAGACTACTATCTAATAGGCTAAGAGGCAGTACTAGAGGCATGTTATTAATAATGCTAAGGATAATAAGGACCTGTTTAAGATTATTGCCTGGCATAAGCTTACACTAGAGAACCAGGACACTCCTCTTATCGTGAATAATAGGACAATATCAGACCCCCTAGAGAAGGCAGAGGCTCTTAGAGAGGAAGTCCTTAACTAGTACATAGTAGAGGATAACCTTAGACACTACCTAGACTAGGAGAATGTAGATGCCCTCCCGTGGAGCACACATATCTCACTAGAGGAAACTAAACGAAACATAGTAGGAGTCTTGAGCACCTTACCAGGCACTAACCGCTTTACTATATAACTACTCCGTGCCTGCTGGGCTTAGGTTAGGGAACTTATACGAAGAATCTTCTAGCGATGCCTTAAGCTTAACTACTTCTTAGTATAGTAGAAGCTTGCTAAGGTAGTAATAATACTAAAGATAGGGAAGATAGACTAAATATTACCTTGCTCCTGGAGACCTATAGCGCTTCTCTCTTATATTAGAAAGGGACTTAAACGAATAGTGGCTAGACGAATTGCGTGGACTACTATAATATATAAGATCTTTAGCCCCTAGCATGGCGGCGCCCTTTTAAAGCGCTTTGTAGTAGACCTTACTATAGCGTTTACCTACGACACTGAAGCAGCATGGGTACTTAGAAAGCATGTTACTATAGTTACCCTAGATGTTTAAGGCGCCTTTAATGCGCTCCTTAAGAACCGCCTGCTACACTGGATGGCCTAATAGGGCTGGCCATAAAGGACTATGCTCTTTATAGACTCATTCCTTACTAACTGGAGGGTTTAGGTCCGCCTTGGACAGGTTACTACCCCTAGCTACCCTGTCGCCTGTGGCACACCCTAAGGCTCGCCTCTCTCCCCTGTCCTATATACACTGTACCTAGCAGAGCTACTATCTATGGATATAGAACGGAGGTTTGGATATGCAGACGACATATGTCTATACCGGGCCTTACACTCTATGGACGATAACGTCGAGCTCCTAGTATTAGATCTAAGGCAGATTAGAGCATGGGGCGAGGCTAATAAGGTTACCTTTGCCCTAGAAAAGTAGGAAATGATACACCTAACTAGACAGCGAAGCAGCTACGCACTACTATATATTATAGATAAGTAGCTTATAATCTACCCTATCCTCCTAGGTAGAGAGTATAGCTAGCTAGCCCTGCGTTAGTTAGGAGTGTGGTTTGACCGTAGACTTACCTTTAGACGATATATAGCCACACGCACTATAAAAGCTGCTAGGGTAGCCTATTATATTTATAGTCTGGCTAGGACTACCTATGGACCACTAGCTAGCTCCCTCTGTAAGGCCACTATTGCCTGTGTATACCCGTCGCTTCTGTATGGGACTAAATACTGGTACAGAGGCCGCACTAAACAGCCACATACACTTAAACCAGGCAGGCCTTAAGAGGTTAGCGCTTATATTAGATAGTATATAGCTACTATAGACAAGACACTAGCTATAGCAGCAAGGGGCATTCTACTAGCGTAGAGAATAACCCCTATAGCTGCACTCTTTTAAGACGCCGGACTATTATCTATAGTAGTAGCACTAGAGGAAGCTAAACTTAGATTTATAACCTACTTACGAACTATAAATATAGACTATCCTCTTACTAGGCGCACATTAGTATATATAGTAAACAGGGGCGTAAAAACTGGACAACCCTAGCGAGTTAAGATAAAAGTCTAACAGATAGTATTTCTTCTACTAGAGATCTTTAGGACTATACTTATAGCCCCTTACTACTTAACTGGCTGCTAAACTAACCCAACGCTTAGTATAGATAAGAAGACTATAGCTAAGGCTTTTAATATATAGTGGGCCTATCTCCCACTACTAGACGTGACTATCTTCTTAGATGGCTCTGAATAGTACACAAAGGAAGGAGAAAAGCGGGTGACCTACGGCTTTATAGTGTATTAGAACAGAAAGTAATTATAGACTAGACGCGGGTCACTTAACTCTATCTTGCATATCTTTAACGCTAAGGCAGTAGGAGCATAGAGAGGCTTCTAGCACACTATAAGATAACTAGAGTTTAATACCTGTCGAATCTAGCTATGTATAGACAGCACCTTAGTTATATAGTGCCTAAGGGGCGATTCACCCCCTACCTCTTAATAGGCCTTTTTAGAGTGCTATGGCGCTATGGAGACTTACGACGTCTCTATTAAATAGGCCCCTAGACACCTAGGCATTAAAGGAAATAAGGCAGTAGACAGATTAGCTAACCTAGAAGCCTAATACCTATTACCCTTAACGGGTAAAGCTGCTCTGCCTATACTTTTAGGCATTAAGACAATTGCCCGCAAGATATTATAACACACATAGTAGATCTAGTGGTCTGACAAAAAGAACAAACTCTCTAGATGGTACAAAAGCTGGCACCTAGACTATGTACCACGCAATAGTCTAAAGGAACTAGACTTACTAAGAGCTATCCTAGCCAGACTACTTTCTATCTGGTCTAGACATGGGGATTTTGCCTGGTACTACTAAAAGTATAACTATAAGGATATAAACCTTACCTGCTTATGCGGATAAGATAAGACACTAGAGCACCTTGCGCTCTGCCGCAAGACCCTAGGGGCCTTTAGTAGATGGCCACTTCGACTACCTACACTACTATCTAGCCGGGCTAATGGCCTGGCGTATACTGCGGTGCTGCTGGGGGATCTAGAGGCCTTTAAAGCCTTTACCTAACTTATATAGTACTACACTAAGATTTGTCCCCGCTAGCTCCTGTAGCCCTGCAATAGTAATAAGCAATGCAGCACCTAGCAAGAACTAGGTCTAGCATAATAGCTATAATACTCTCTACCCCTCTTCCTCTCTTTCTCCTCCCCCTACACACATATATATATACACACACACACTCGCTCTCTCTCTTTCTTAGCATATAGATGCCTTAAAATGTAAGGAAACTACCCTAATGTATATACATCGCTTAGCCTCCCTAACTAGAAGGGGAGCTGTAGTTCCGAAATGGTAGTAATACCCGCGCAGGCAAGAAATGCTTTCTAGGGTAGTATATTAGTACTGTAATTCTATAGCTTAGCACGTCGTATATGCCCTTTGGGAGGCGAGATGGTGGACTTAATCCCTATTAAAGAGACGTAAAATGAATACCAACTAACTAACCAAGCCACCTAATCCTAATCCTATCCTTAATAGGTTCACCTAGGATTAAGAATCAGGCGATAACTCCTCATCAGGGCTCAGCGATCATGATTAGAGAAAGATGGATAGGCTTATATAATTAGTAGTAAAGGATTAGGGTAGTTAAGATATAAAGAAGATTCGTTAATCGCTTTACCACCTATCTGTCTAAAATGAGCTACTTAAACATGAGATGGATGGGATTAAGCAGGCACTATTTACTAAGGAGAAGCGTAGAAAGAAGGGCAAGACTCTAGATCTCTAATAGTGCTAAGAGTATTATAGTAGGGCTATCTTATAGTTACTAAGGAAGGTAAGGGAGGCACGTGTTTATTAATCTATTAAGGAGCAAGAGGATAAGTAGTAGTAGCTTTAAAAAGTAAAGATAGTAGAGCTAAAGAAGGCAGCTAAGCTATATAAGGAGAAAATATAGCAGGAAAAGCGTAATGCGCGAGAGGCAGCTAAGAAGGCAAAGGAGAAGGAGAGAGCCAAAAAGGCAGCTTAGCGCGCTGCCCAAAAGTCTGCCCGCGATGCAGAAAAAGCTCTACAACTATCCCAAAAGGGTAAGAGAAAGGCCTCTCAGCCATCTCTACAGAGTAGAAAGCGTTAAAAACGTGTTATTAGTGCTATAAATGTTGGGGAGGCCTTAGAGGGCGCATCTACTGCCCTAACTAAATCTACACGCAGCGGTCGCGATATTAAGCTTCTAGATAGATTTAAATAGTGCAAATAAATTGTAGCTATTAACTTACTACTCTATAAGAAAATCTTGGGATAATATTAATCATAGGTGGCTCTATAGCCTTATTTCTAATAGAGCGTTTATGGTGTTGCGCGGGCATTACGCGAATCCGGGCATTACGCGCACGGATACGGTACCGTACCCTGCCAAGACAGTTAGTGCGCCGCGACACTAACGCGCCACCCCAATACTAGCACCGTAGCCAGCAACATGAGGCTATAGAGTTTTATATAAAAGCTTTTATCGCGAAATTTTCTAGAGTTAAGATTTTATAAAGCTATAGAAGATTACTAACTAGTTAAATTATAGATATCTGCTTAGTGTTCTAATTATTTAGCTACTACGCGATGCTAGCGCTAATAGCGTAGATATTATTATATTAACGCGTATAGATGCCGGCGTAGGCTTCTTCCTCTTTATAATTATATAAGTAGCTTTTAAAGCATTCTGGCTTCCCTTTTTAGTAATTTTAAGACGTTTTTAAAGTTATTATTAAGCCTTGCGAGCCTATTAATAGAGGTGTTACTTAGTAGCCTAATTAGCTTTCTCCTTAGCGCGCGTATTTCTAGCTATTATACGCGTAATACGCTTCTCTTATAGTAGACAAGCTTTAAGCTACCTATTTGCTATCTAGATCTCTCTCTGCTTACTTTTCTAGAGTTGTAGTTATTGCTTTTTAGCCTTTGATTGGCTGAGAGAATCGCGCGCCCTCTATACGCAGGCAGGTGACCAGAAAACAGATCCTCTATGCCACTTATCTAGCTACTCAAAAGGTAGAGTCCTGCCCTTTATTTAACGCTGTTTCTGGTTTGTGAGGGCTTCTTATAGCCCCTAATTCTTATGCTCTAGGAGCTGCTTCTATATAGAGATTAAGTGTATAGTGCGACTTAGCTTCTTGGCCTTATTACCTCCCCCTGTATCAATAATAACCTTTAAAAGCTAATTAATTTTGCGCTAATTAGACGCGCTAAGTACTAAAGTAAAGCTTTTACGTAATCTTTATTCTAGAGACTTATTTCTATTAAATTAACTAAAAATTAGTGTAGGATCTGGCGGCGAGATACCTGTATACTTAAAAGCTTTAGTAATTAATTATAGCGTAACTAACGTTGTCTAGGCCCTCTAGAATAGTGTAAAGAAGTCTCTTTTAGCAATTATTAATAGCCCCTAACTTCTATACAGGTATGCGGAGAGCTCGTCGGAGTAGGCGGTAGAAAGAGACTTAAACACACAAACGTCTAGAGGCTGCAGCGTATAAGTGGCGTAAAGGGGAAATATCGCAAAGAGGATCTTTTTCTAATTACAGTAGTTAATAAAATCCATAGTAACGTGAGATCTATGCCTATTAAGGACTAAGAGTCGCCACTACTATTAAGCCTTCTCCTTAGTACAGCGATCAAACACCTGTTTTAGCTATTAAAGCCCTATTTTGTTGTTTAACTATCTAGAGGTTAATAAGGTAATAAAGACTCTATAAGAATTAACGTTAATTTCCTTAACCTAGCTTGATTATAGAGTCTTAGCGTTAGATTAATAGATTAGTAATAGATTAATAGTAGATCCATCGGCGCATATACATGCGATGAGCGAGATCTACTCACGACTGCCATCTTGAATAGATTGCCTTACTTGGCGACTCTCATATATAGGCCTGTTAAAGATCCTTTTTGACCTACCGGTGATGCCGAGTAGGAAGCCTTTTTCGTCCATATTATAGGTATGCTAAGGCTCTATGCCATACTTCATAATTTTCTTATATAGAAGTTTAAAGTAGAGCCTATATCTTGCGCCTAAATTAGCGTTATAGCGATTACTATCTAGCCTAGTTGTCTATCGCAAGATTAGGGAGTCGGGGTAGCGCCTAATAAAGTAATTAACCTATCGCATAGAGATATCCTTTTTAGCAATAATTAATATAAAGTTTTAGATTATCTAACGCGTAGGGGGTAGACCTTTCTAAGTAAGACGCTATATATACTATAAGAGCTTAGATTCTTATTATTAGTTAAGATTTTAGCGAGTCTATAGTAGCTATATACGCGCCTACATGGCGCGTCTATGCTAGCGCGTTAATGTTGACCGTATAACACTAAATTCTTCTGTAATTTTTCTATATAAGAAAGTTTCTCCAGGTTCTCGTGAGTTGATAGCGATGATTGCAGCCTTAATCGGATCCATATTAGTAGAGATGCGGCGCGTTAAAGTTAAGGTGCTATATCTATTAGGGTGGCGCGTTACCGTGTCCGTGCGCGTAATGCCTGGATCCGCGTAATACCCGCGCAACACTATAAACGCTCTATTAGAAATAAGGCTATAAAGCCACCTACGATTAATATTATCCTAAGATTTTCTTATAGAGTAGTAAGTTGATAGCTATAATTTATTTATACTATTTAAATCTATTTAGAAGCTTAATGTCGCGACCGCTGCGTATAGATTTGGTTAGGGCAGTAGATGCGCCCTCTAAGGCCTCCCTAATATCTATAGCACTAATAACACGTTTTTGACGCTTTCTGCTCTGTAGAGATGGCTGAGAGGCCTTTCTCTTACCCTTTTAGGATAGTTGTAGAGCTTTTTCTGCATCGCGGGCAGACTTTTGGGCAGCGCGCTAAGCTGCCTTTTTGGCTTTCTTCTTCTCCTTCGCCTTCTTAGCTACCTCTCGCGCATCACGCTTTTCCTGCTATATTTTCTCCTTATATAGCTTAGCTGCCTTCTTTAGCTCTACTATCTTTACTTTTTAAAGCTACTGCTACTTATCCTCTTACTCCTTAATAGATTAATAAACACGTGCCTCCCTTACCTTCCTTAGTAACTATAAGATAGCCCTACTATAATACTCTTAGCGCTATTAAAGATCTAGAGTTTTACCCTTCTTTTTACGCTTCTCCTTAGTAAATAGTGCCTGCTTAATCCCATCCATCTCATGTTTAAGTAGCTCATTTTGGACAGATAGGTAGTGGAGCGATTAACGAATCTTCTTTGTATCTTAACTACCCTAATCCTTTACTACTAATTGTATAAGCCTATCCATCTTTCTCCAATCATGATCGCTGAGCCCTGATAAGGAGTTATCGCCTAATTCTTGATCCTGGGTGAACCTATTAAGGATAAGATTAGGATTAGGTGGCTTAGTTAGTTGGTTAGTTAGTATTTATTTTTTGTCTAGTTAATAGGGATTAAGTCCACTATCTCGCCTCCTAAAGGGCATATACGACGTGCTAAGCTATAGAATTATAGTACTAATATACTACCTTAGAAAGCATTTCTTGCCTGCGCGGGTATTGCTACCATTTTAAGCTATAGCTCCCCTTCCCGTTGGGGAGACTAAGCAGTGTATGTACATTAGGGTAAATCCTTTATGTGTGTTTAGAGGCAGTTTAGTGCTGTAAGAAGAAAGAAAAGGAAAGAGTGGATAGGTATAGAGAGCCAGTGCTCTGTTGAATCGGAGCCGTGGCTCTGCGCGAGGAGAGCCTTTGTACCAGGCTTAGCAATGCCTGTGTCGAAGGAGATAGGTGTAGTAGGAAGGCAGAGCCAGGCCTGTCCTTCTTCTTTATCCCTAAGAGTCGTATAATATAAGGCTAGGCTGGCTGCCTTATTTGCGTGTTATGTTAGGTTAGGGACGCTAATAGTTAGTCTTTAGAGAGCTGCGGGCAGCTCTTGTTATTATAAGTGTTAAGAGCTAGTGCTCTATTAAATCGTGCCATGGCTCTTTACATAGAGAGTCTTTGTATTTAGGCCTAGCAGGTGCCTATATCTTATAAAAGCAAGGAGTATCACGACTATCTCCTTGTCTTAGCTATAGTTATAGCCTTTAACTAAACGTGAAAATCTAAGCGGCGCACGGGCTATTTTAAAAAGATTTTAGCTTACTAAGGAGCTAAAAGAGAAAATAGGGCAGCGCGCCTGCCACAACGCCTATAGCTAAAAGAGGACGCTAGAAAACAGATTTACGAAGGTATTTAAGTTATGTTTTAACGAAAAATTAATGGATATTGACCTTTCGGTGACCTGGAAAAGTTAATGTTTAGTGTAGGATTAGGTGGCGATATGCCTGTGGCTCTAAAAGAGCTAAGGATAGTTAATTCCTTAAAGGAGGCCTTCTACGCATTCTAGAATAGGGGGAAGAAGTTGTCTTTAGTAATAGAAGCTAGGCCCTAGCTTCTATAAAGGTATCTTAATAGCTCTGCTAAGTAGGCTGTTAATAGAGGCTTAAATATCGCAACGTTAAGTAGCTAAAGCGTATAAGTTAAATAAGGAGGCAGAATAGTAAGTAGGATCTTATTCTAATTATAGTAGTTAATAAAGTCTATAGTAACATGAGATCCGTAGCTATTTATAATTAAAAGTTAATATAATTGTTAAGTCTTCTCTTTTATACAGCGATTAAACACCTGCTTAAGCTAAGCAAGCCCGATATTATTGTTCGTCTAGCTAGAGGGTAATAAGGTAATAAAGACTTCATGATATCCTGCCTTAATATCCTCTACCTAGCTTAATTGGATGCCCTTGTTGACAGCCTCATAGATGAGGCTTGGCGGTAGAGCTGATCCATTAGCGCAGATACATGCCAGGAGCGTGATCCATGCGCGATTGCTATCTTAGAGTAATGCCCTAACTTCCTTCTTCTCCTACATTCGTCTGCTGAATATCCTCTTTGATCTACTAACGATACTGATTAGGCAGCCTTTCTTATCTATATTGTAGATATAACGAGGATCTATATAATATTAATCTATCTTACTGTGCAGAAGGTTGAAAAAGAGGCGATATTTATCTACTAAATTAGCTTTATGGCAATTACTGTCCATGCCGACTGCCTATTATAAGATAAGATAAATGCTGTGTCGGTTAATGAAGCGCGTAACCTAGCTTTTGCTAACTGGCTCCTTTGCTATCGTAGAGGCGAAGTTCTGTATTATCTCTCTAGTAGGAGGCATATATCTCTCTATAAGTCTTTTAATATATTAAACAAGCTCCTCCTCTTGCTGTAGGGTGAGTTTCTGCTAGTTAATGTTCTTGACCTATCGAGGGCGCGTTACTCCCCGATGCCTTCGGCCCAACGTAGATCGCTCAAGTCCACGCCTAGTAGCCACTTCTGTATATGAAAAATCTTCTCCTGGCTCTCGCGATTCGATTTCATCAATCGCATCCTGATACGGATCCATATTGGTGGAGTTATCGCGTGCTGAAGTTAGGGTGTTTGGTGCTGCGCGGGCATTACGCGAATCCGGGCATTACGCGCACGGACACGGTACCGTGCCCGTGCACCCAACGCGCGCCGTCGGCCAACGCGCGGAATTGGCCCTAGTTATTACTAGCAAACTTAGGGCCGTAGAGTTACATATAATAGTTATTATTACTAGATTTTCTAGTAGAGTGATCTATAGGCCTATGCGACAGAATTTACTACTAAAATTTACGTAGTTAAAGTATTTTATAGTCGTGGCTATTTACTATAGGTGCAAGTGCTAAGTATAGCTTATAAGTAATACTACTACTTTGCATAGCTACAGAACCACGTTTCTACTTTTTTTTAACCTTTTATTACTATAAGGCCTTGCGCTTATATTTTTATGTAGTCTAAGATCTATTTTAAGAGTTACGCTACTATTTTTTACGTGCTCTTTTAGCTTTACGCGTATTAATAGCTTAGCGCTCTTTTATATGCTTTCTCTCTTACTCTTTCTTCTCCCTTACTACTATTTAGCGCTTCTCTTCTATAATTTACTTCTTATACGCTATAGTAGTAGCCTTTAACTTTCTTACCTCTTCTTTTTAGAACTCCTCCCCTTCTACCTTACGCTTTACTAACCTTATCCGTGTGCGCGCTTCTCGAAAGGAGCAAGGAGTCCACATTATGTATGGTCCCTAGTACTTGTAGTGTTATAGCAAAGCTAGAGGCTTGTCTTGCTTTTCTCGCTTCCTCTTAGTAGTAAGAGCGTCTATTAGGCCTTTATTTTCGCTCCTTATAAGGGTGTTTTGGATAGCTATATAGTAGAGCGATTGCTAAATAATTAATGTATCTTTCTCTATTACACCCCTTAACGCACGCCTTGCTACTCGATGTAAAACCTTCTACTATTCTTCTTTATAAATAGTAGCGTTAGAGTTACTATCTTCTACAGTCTCGGAGTCGCTGTCTATAAACTTATCTAGTATAACGTTAGGGTTAAATAGGCTCACGCCCACTACCTTAAAGGAGCTAAGTATATTTAATTTAGTAAAGCTAGCCACCTAGGTATCCTAGAATAGCGAGAAGAAGTTAGGCTTCTTTACTAGTACTAGGCTTTTGTGCTTAAAGAGGCGCTCTCTTAGCTTCTTTAAGTATGCTGTACTAAGAGGCTTAAATATTATTATATTAAGTGGCTAAAGCGTGTGCGTGCTGTGAGGTAGATAGATACTTATAAGAATCTTATACTAGTGGTAATACTCTAAAAACTCTTTAGTTAGGTAACTCTTATAGCTATTTACGAGTAATAGGCGGTACTTTCTTTAAGCTTTAGATATAGTAAAGCGCTAGAACACCTGTTATAGCCAAGCAAGGCCTAGGCTATCGTTACTCTAGCCACTAGGTGATACTCTAAAGAAGGCTATATATTCTCTCACCTTTACATCCTCCACCCAGGTGCTCTGAATATTCTAAGATTTAGCCAGATATATAAGGCCTAGAGGAAGAGCAGATCCATCCGCGCACACACATGCTATAAGGCTTACTTACTTATAATTACTATCCTATAGTATCTACCTAAAGGGTTTCTTCTTAAATTAACGCTTGCTAAAGATTCTCTTCTATCTACTAATAGCTCTAATTATAAAGCCTTTTTTATCTATATTATATATGTGCGCAGGCTCTATCTTATAAAATTTAATTTTATTACGTAGCGCGTTGTAGTATAGCTTGTACTTATTACTAGAGTTAGCAATGTAGCGTTGCTAGTCTATAAATATAGTAAATTAAGACGTAAGCTTATTGTTATAATAATCTAAAAAGCGCGATACCTAGCTTTTAAAGACCTAATGCCTAGCGATATTTAAGGCGAAATCTTGAACTATCTCTCTTATAGGTAGGAGGTGTTCTTTTATAAGCTTATCTATGTACTTTATAAGCTCTGCCTCCTCCTATAGGCTAAGGTTCTAACGCGTTACTATATCCTCTTAGTAAGAACGCGCACTAAGCTCTACTTTACGCGTTAAAGTTAAGTAAATAACGCTATGCTTTTAAGCTATTTTTATCTATAGGATTTTCTCTCCTAAAGGTGTACTTTTTGCTTCTGTAACTGCTTTGTTAATGCCTGTTATTGTTGTTGTGCTGTGTTGGGATGAAAAAGTGTCATGTGGATGGTGTTCCGCGCGTTGGCCGACGGCGCGCGTTGGGTGCACGGGCACGGTAGTGTCGCGGCGCACTGACTGTCTCGGCAGGGTATCCGTGCACGTCCCCCTTCGTGGCAGGAACAACAGATCTCTTGTTTCCCGCTAAGTGTGCTCCACATTCACGATGCTTGCAGCGAATCGGCGTCTTCGCTTCGACAATAAGAGATGTCACTGTTCCAGAACTGTGGATGAACAGCCCGTGATCAACGTGGACTCTACTGCGCGGAATGCGGGCCTGCAGTGACGATCCCGCGGGCCTACCCCCCCGAACGTCATCCCTATTGCTTTTCAGAACAACAGCGAAACAAAATGGGTACGCATCGCCTACCCTGGTATCCGCGGTACGTGTCTACACCGACGAGCCTCCTAGTATGTCAAGGTCTCCGCTACGGGAAGTTTCACGTCATTATGGGGCGCCCAAGCAGGAGCGATACACCTCCAAAGTGCGAAGCTACTGCTGTTCTAGGTCTCTGAGCAAAAGAAAAATGCTCTTTGCAAATATTGGGAAAGAACAGACTTCTCAATGAGTTTGAGATCCCAGTTCGTTTGTGAAAGCGGAGCTTCTCGACGACCTAGTCCTGAAGTGAGGAATCTCGGCGTCCCCGCGGGTAAAACCTTCGTGGTAGAACGCAGTAGCTCCTGAGCGATACGTCAGTGTGGCTTTGAGCGTTTGGCGAGTCTTGCCACTTCCGCTTTGCTAGCCTTACATCGCCTTCCAGGCCGTTCTTTGGAAGTCCCTACCCCTTAGCATACGCGGCAATAGCAAGAAGGTGGAATGTATGCTAGTTCCTGAGGGCCACGAAGCTGCCATCTCTGCCACGCCTCGACTCAAGAGGCATCCTTCAGATGTCCTCATTTGTCTTATTTCATAACGGGCACACCTCCTACCGACTCCTCCTAGCGCGCTCCACTCCTTTCGTTACTTAATGAAGCGCAATCTAAGGTCTTTGTTCAAGAAAGGTTCCCGCAGCAAAGGCTCGGTATCCGAAGCAACACCCTCGCATCAAGAACCTCGTCCGGGCCCAGCGTAACTTCTCGAACATCGACGAACACAAGGGGGCGAGTCGGGTCCAGCCGAACAAGAGCACGATTATTTTACACATACGAGTAAGCCACCGAGCCACCATGACAGCAGCAGGCGTGGAAGTCGCAGGTCGTCAACACAGCATCCTATTGGCGTCAACGGAGGTCACGCCATCGGCACCCAGGATTATGCACCGTCCCCAGAACATGTTCCCGACACGGACTACTCCTTTGAGGATGACTATCGAGCTTACTTGCCCGCTGTGACTTCGCCTGTCTCTCCGGGTAGTCAAATTAGCAGCGTACCTAGCGCCGACGTAGATTTCATGAGTCTCGGTGGAGACAGCAGATTGCGGACAGGCGCAGGTGAGATGAGGCATAACGGAGACATCGCGGACAGAAACGTGGAGCGTTACGGTTCCATGCCCTCACGAGAAACCTCGCTCAAAGGCCGGCAAGCGAGCGGTGCATCTGCACAAGCTGATTATAACGGTATGTTGGCCTACGGACAAATGCCACAATGCTTAGCGCTCGCAAGCATTGGAGCTCTATGCCAACTAGATGAATAAACCTGCTGTAATAACCACTAACTTCTATCAGTGTGGCGAAAATCTGTCGCAGCCTCCATTGAGTCTCTGGGATCACCGGATTCTGCCCGCGGGTCTTTGGCGTCTCTTAGTCCAAAATACACGCTCGGATCGGGGGTGCCTACCAAAGGTAGTCTTATCGATGGCATACTCCCTCACTTTAAGGACCCCCAGGCTCTACCCTATAACCGCAAGAAATGGCCTACACGCGCAGCTCGGGATGAGTCTAAGGTTAGCACACCGAGGCGAAAACGACACGGGAGCGACGATTTCGATAAGTCTGATACAAAGCACGAGTCTTCTGGGCGCAGAAAGGATAAGAGCGGTCTTATGGATCTTCAAGAAGCGATCGGGGGTGGTCCGGAAGGCCACAACAACGGACTACGAGCCAATCTGGATGGAGTAATGGACTTACGGGACACGAAAGATGTGGACAAGGAAACGCGATGGGTTCCAGGCAAGTGAAACCCTTTCGTCCTGCGGCTTTTGACTAACATCCGAGTAGAGGTCGTTCACGAGACCGTGAAACCGCACGAGCATGAGATCATCGAGGAGCGCATATACCGTGAGATACACAACCACGACGTCTACCACTACATCCAGCCCGTCTACGAGACCGAAATCCTGCCTGCGCGCCACTTCGGGTACAGCTCCAATAACGAACTAGTCGAGGTGCCAGCGGAAAAGCTCCCAGAGTGCACTGGTGCAAACCAGCGATGGTCCATCGTCCGCGATAGGGAGAAGCCGAACACACACGTTATTAGAAGCCTACCTCGTTCCCAGGGGCCAAAGATTATTTCTGACGAGACGTTCACAACCCCTGAGGGTTTCGAGCGCAGGGAGACCACGTGGTTGCATCCGCCCGGGCTCGAGGATATGTCGAATTACGACGGTCTGGTTCTGCCTATACCGTGCCCGTGCACCTAATGCGCGCCGTCGGCCAACGCGCGGAATCGGCCCTAGCGATGTGGCGTTGCTAGTTTATAAATATGGTAAATTAACACATAAGCTTATTATTATAATAATTTAAGAAGCGTAATACTTAGCTTTTAAAGACCTAATACTTAGCGATATTTAAAGCGAAATCTTAAACTATTTTTTTTATATGTAAAAAGTATTTTTTTATAAATTTATTTATATACTTTATAAGCTTTACCTCCTTTTATAGGCTAAGGTTCTAACGCGTTACTATATCTTCTTAGTAAGAATACGTACTAAGCTCTACTTTATACGTTAAAGTTAAGTAAATAACGCTATACTTTTAAGCTATTTTTATTTATAAGATTTTCTTTTTTAAAGATATACTTTTTGCTTCTATAACTGCTTTATTAATGCCTGTTATCGTTGTTGTGCTGTGTTAGGATAAAAAGGTGTCATATGCGTGGTGTTCCGCGCGTTGCGCGTTGGGTGCACGGGCACGGTAGAGTTCCTACACCACCCTGAGCACGCGCCGGAGCGGCCAAGTGGGGACGAACGATGCGGGGCTTCACCAGTTCCCTAACGATCGCCAATTCATGATGAAGGATATTTCTGAAGCTTTGCCTGTGGTACGTACCGCGACGAATGGGAGCGATTCGTCGGCTTCGCGTCCGGCTACAGGTAGCTCTGTTCCTACACCTCCGAGGTCGAAGAGCATGTCGAAGAGCATGTCGATTCGTCGCAAGCCGGTAGCGGCGCTGGCTGCTTGAGTGAAGCTAGTGGCTCGCTCGTTTGGTGTCAATACCTAATTGAGCTCATATCATTCAATGGCATGTCTCCTAACGTTGTTGTTGTGGTCACCACGCTGTAAGCAAAGTCAAAGTGTCCGTTCTATGGCGTTCTGTATACGTATCTATCTCTTTCATAGCGTGTCTCTTGTCTACTCATTTGGTGTATGCATCCTTTAGCGCGTATTCATCCTTTTTTTGTACGGAGTGGACTGTAGCATACATACCATGGCGCGTGTGAGCGTTGATTAGACTTATGAGGTGCATGGCCGTTTTGCATCTCTACCTTCTGATGCATATTGCTTATCAAAGCGTTGCGATTCATTTCCATGTCCCTGTTATCCCTGTTGTCTTGATTCGCTGGCTCGAGTGTTCTTAGTGCTCTCAGGAGAGGTTCAAAATATTATTTGATTGATTTAGGATATATTCATGTACTTGCTGCTTTTCGGTGTAGTTACGCGGATCAGAAGACTTGGAACGATGAAGAGGACTGACGATGCAGTCGACAGCACTGCGAAGGAGAAGAGCATCTGATTTGTCTCGTCTTGTAATAATGCCCCCTACCCCCCTTGCCCCTCAGAAAAATGTCCACCGCGGTCTTCTCTGCCAACACATACATCGTCGCTTGCCGATGTCCTGGCGCTGTTGCGGACACTCCTTGCACTCCTATAACCCATCCCTCCCCGTCCAAAACCACCACCACGTCCTCGTGGTTGCGTGGGAAAAGAGCTCTAGTATGTTGGTGTGCTCATGGTAGCACATGTTTAGCCAGCTCCCGAGGCCTCTCACACGCACGGCAGTGTAGACGATTCAGAAATTGTGAAGGAAGCGTCAGCGCAAAGCTAATACCGATTTCGCTTCCTTCGTAGGAAAAGGTATCTTGAATCGTCTATGCAATGAACACTAATGATCGCTTTGAGACTCACGTACGCCTGACGCCGTGCCATGCTACCCAGTATCCGACATTCCAAGCGCGCCCCACCATGTTAGATGCATTTTACTGTTGCACCACGGCGCCTTCGAATCCATCGCCCTCCATTTCCTCGTCTTCCTCTTCCTCTTCAGCCTCGTCGTCTTCTTCCTCGAACCCGTTCTCGACCCGTGCAGTTCTCAGCCTATCTTTCAACTTCTCCCGCTCGTCGGCTTGCCATCGCGCAAGTGCGGCGGCCGCATGCACCTTGAAGCCGAACACTCTAGGCTCGTACCTGCGCTGGCTCTTTGGCGGCAGCATGTTGGGATATACCTGGAACAGGATGTTGTGGAAGGAGGTGCCGAAGTAGGCGCCGTCGATAATGGCGTGACGCGAGGATTTGGGGTTGTAAAGGTCTTCGCAGCGGGCGCAATACAACTTCACGGGCGACGAGTTGGCGATGTCGGATTGTCCCATGGGAAGGAGCGGGTGGGATTCGCACATGACACGGGGGCATTTCCCAAAGTCGGACTTCTTGAACTTCTCGAGCTGGAGGGTGTCAGCATGTGTGGCTGGCAGAAAACAGAGAAGACGCGTGAAGTAGATGGACGCACCATCTTGGCCAACCCCCGAGTCGTGACAATGTAGCGCGCATGTACCAGGCCGTACAAATGGCGCGCAGACTTCTCGATCTGCTCCCGCATGTCATCGTCGCAATCGAAGTCGAAGACGTCGGTTACAAGGTCGAGCGCATACTGATAGTATTGGACTTCGGTGTTTAGACCTGTCAAATTGAAGCGATCGGTGAGGTACTCCTCATCTATCTCGCAGAAGTACTCGTTCCCTCGCGATGATATGAACTGTGCACCATGTCAGCCATGCTCTACACTCGGGCACATGATCAGGGTGGTGGTGCTCCAACCCTAGTGAACTTTGGACGCGGCACTCCGGCTTTCGCGAACGTCCCGGTAGAATAGTCGAACAATGCCATCTGCAAAGGCGTGGATGGCCAAGTTGGGCGTGTGCAGGCCCGGGAGTGCTATGTACGTACCCAGTCTCGCCAATAGCTGGTGTAGTCGCTGTCCGACTCGCTGGCGAAGTCGTCCATGGTGTGGGTCGTTTCAGCTGTTTGCGCCCTCTTCTTTCGATTGTTTGGGCAGTTGGGGAGCTCCACCCTGCGCACAGTGAATGGAGAAGGAATCCTTGGCACACGGCGCGGGGCGGAGCGGAGGAAAGTGCACCCGGCCGCCGAACGCTGCTTCCTGGAGGGGGCTACCGGAGAATAGTGCACCCGGCCGATGAACGATACGTTCTGGTCCAGCCTCGAATCCTACACTAGCGCGAGCCCTGTCGCTTCGTTACATCACCATTCACCTTCGGCACCATCCGAAATACCCTTTTCTTTTGCGCTAACGACGAAGACAATGGCACATGTGGTACCGTACGGTTCCAGGCTCTACTGTTCGAGGAACGAGCAAGTCCGCATGTCTCACCACATATCGTGGCAGGTTCTCAAGTAACAGAGAGAGCCATATCTGCGGCCGAAAGCGACCATTTCGGCAACTCGCGCAGCCCCATGAGCGTTTACCTGACAGCTCGCAGACGCCATGTTTGAGGGCGAGCCATTGCTAGTTGCATGTTCCGCGCACAACTGACCAGAGGGTGGTCTGAACTCGCACAGTTCCCAAGAACGAGCGGGCTGCGACCACTGCTGAACTCTGTCGACATCACATCTGAATCTTAAGATCGCGACTCCACAGCTCGCGTGGAATAACGGCATCGATCACAATCGTTAATCTCTCTGCCAACTTTAGATCATGTCGGTACGCTTTGCCGAACCGTCGTGCGTCTAACATACATGAACTGCGTTTCCTTCCCGTGCCAGGCCGATTCCACGCGTTCTCTGCGAAGACGAGGCTTGCCCTGCTTTCCTACCCGTCATTGCCGCCCAGCTCATGACCAATAAACAATTGCCCGCAACAAGTTGCGACCAATTTCCATATCTTCTCAGTCACTGCTCCCTCTCTCCAATTCGTCTTCAATGTAGTCTTTCTCGGTCACTGCTCCCTCGCTTCAGTTCGTCCTCAGTGTCTATACAAACGTTGCGCACGCCCATGAACCCGCCAGCGATAATCCATCGTTTCCATCGGGCAACAAATCTTACGTGACAGTACGCCGTCTCCAAACTAAATTGTAAGGTCTCAGGTATATGCATCATCTCCAGTACCTGACAAGCCTAGGGCCGGGAGAAGCCGTTTGACGGCTCGTATTCTACCACGATCAAAGTCTAAGCGTCATCGCGCAATTCCATTACAGCCACTGCACGAGCACGCTTGCGCTATGAACGGAACGAAGCTTGGCCATACGAGACAGAAGCCTTCCAGCCCTACGCTACCGCCAACACCTTGTTTACCAGCATACGTGCTTCCATTCTCTGCAGAAGCAAAAGTGGCAATGGGTGAGCCAGGTCCGGCAGAATACGCAAACGACACTCTTTCCCACATCGACTCTGCGACCTCTGAGGGAGGCTTCAGACATCGTGGCAAGGCGGATAGCGTAGATCGAGGCGATGAACTTGGATACCAAGCAAACGGCAGGGCTTGTCCGCGGACGATTCAAAACGTTTCTCCACGGACGAATTGACTGCATACGACTTACACCCGCCACCGCCAACTGTCTCTGATGCGAACGCGGAATTCCTCGCTGCACGGCTTTTCTCGCCTGAGCATATAGATTTGATATTGAGAGATGCACAGCATTGCAAGCGCTTCCGGTCGTTTCTGAATAATCATAAGCCTCGATCCGCGACCACTCTTACACAATATCTTGAATCGCAGAAAGCTCTCGCCGCGATACGATATGCAAATGCATTGGCTGACGTGGTTTCTGCCACGAGGCCACTGGATCCGCAGAACCCATCCCAATCGCCGTCTGTGAGAAACGACGCTGCTGTTGTAGGCACACAATTCCAACAGTTTTCCCGTAAGGCTGTTGACGAATTGGTGATGGAGGCACTACCTGCCTACATCACATATCGGATGATCAATGTCGTGACAGAATGCTTGGTAAAAGATATCACGGGGACAAACTCTCCTTTCATGCGCGACTTGGTTGAAGGCCTGGCTGAGGTGTACTGCATGTCGGATCCTAATTTACCTGATAATCCGTTAGTATTTGCATCTGAAGGTATTTGGGACGCATCTACAAACTCTTCGTTTTCAATTCGCTTACACTCTAGGGCAGAGTTCTACAACACTACACAATACAACCACGAGTATGTGATAGGAAGGAATTGTCGATTTCTGCAAGGCCCAGGTACATCCCGGGCCGCCATAGGACGCGTGTCTCGCGCCTTGCGTAATGGACACGAAATCAGCGAACTTCTGTTGAATTAGTACGTCTCTATCTGCACTGTACCGAACAGCTGGTTAATGCTTCCACAGTAGACGAGATGGATCCCCTTTTCTGAATCTAGTCCTGATGGATCCGTTGTTCGACCAGCGAGGCAATGTTTGCTATCACATTGGCGCGCAAATTGATATTACTCGCCTTCTTGAAGGCGGAAAGGGTCTGGAGTCATTCAAGCAACTTCTTGACCAGGAACGAGAAGTCAGCATCAGGGCATCCGTCGACGACTTCTCTGGGAAAAAGCCCTCGTTAAAGATGCTACGGGAACTGGGCGGTCTACTTAGCGATGAAGAAGCGGATATCGTTGGGCAGCATAGTGCACGGTTGCGGCGCGGCTCCACGAGCTCTACTGCTAGCACGTCGGCACGCCCTTCACCTATGGGAAGGAGATTCATCGGCATGGACGATACAGCAGACGAAAACATGTGGCCACCGACACAATTTGGGGCAAACGGGAGGCTCCATGGGGTATACCAAAATGTGAGCGTTCCGGAATAACATCTTACACCTATACTGACCTGATACAGTATCTTTCTTGTGAGGCCTTACCCCTCCCTGCGCATCATCTTCACCTCTCCGGCCCTTCGCATACCGGATCTCTCACAGTTCAAGCTTATGGATCGCATCAGTGGCCCCCAGTACATCCGCGAAGGCCTCATCAACGCACTCCCTCAGGGCACCAGCGTCACTGCCAAAGGTTTCCTGGCTCACACACAGTTCTCATCCTAATGGAAATGATGACTCGAAGCCGCATGCAGAGCCAGAGGCGCATATCGAAAGCTGGCCTCGCTGGATCCACTGTACGCCGCTGCTCGGCTCCGACTCAAAACCTGGCGTCTACATGATCGTAATAGTCAACAAGGAAGAAATCACCAGCGCCCTAAACAGACGTCAAACTGCCATCCCTATGGTGTGCAGCCGCGACTTCACCAAAGAAACATGGCCTTCCCCCCGCGAAAGCATGTTTGGAAACAACGCCGCGCGATTCTCCAGTGCGAAGCTTTACGCAGACTACCTCCGGCGCGAGGGGACCATATCCGATGCGCCCGAGAACATACACACCCGTCGCCAGACCCCGAAACCGACCCGCGCTATGCTGGAAGAAGACATACGCATGGGAAGGTTCAATTCGGGGCTCGCGAGAGTGCATCCGAGGGCCGTCACGCCGCAGGCTAATCAGGTTGTGAACGGCAATAGGAGCGTGGCGGGACAGAGACCGAGGACTTTTCAGTATGGGCAGTTTGATGGGGAGCACCCGGCAAAGAAGCTTGGTTATGCTGGGAACGGGGAGAGCAGTGGTGGAGAGAGGCCGGCTACGGCGCCGGGGTACCATCGTCGCACTATCTCGATGGATGTTGGCGCTCCGACACCGCATAGGAATAGGAGTATGGCGACGGACTTGGTGATCGCGGATGGGGAGGGGAAAGAGGGTGTTTGACTAGCACCCCTGAAGGGGCAGGGATCGAGAAGGGCGCCAGGGCAGGAAAGCCTAGGAAAGCCTGAGGAGGGTAGGGGAGATCGTTGAGGGGTAATTAGGAGGAAACAATATGGATGGAGGTCCTGGGCAAGGGTGAGCGACTCGGCCAAGGGTCGTGTCGTTGGGTCGTCGCTGGTTGACCTATCGCTTGTGACGTTGAACAATGCGTAGGGTCTATCGACTTGCATCGGGTATATTCGACTCAATAATGGGAGTTTCATCTGTATTTCCTTCTAGGAGTGACGACGCAGTGAGGTGTACGCAATAAAAAAAAGTGGGTATAGAATAAGCATCGCAGTATACTGTTCTTGCTGATTACAAGGAGATATCATCCAAACTGCAGGGGCCCATCTGTTCGTAAGTCGTAAAAAGAAGCGGACGACTAGAAAAAAGCTCAATCTAGGCAACATGAGACCAAGGTCAAAATTGCAACACACGGCCACGTGATGTGCAGTTGCAGTACACCTGATATAAGAAACTTCCAACCCAAACAGAATCAGAAAAAAAGCAGTTCTAGCGCCCACACCGTCGCGTCCTCGTAACATGAGTCGGCAACTTCTCAACCCTCGGCGGCGAAGAAGCAGAAACATTTTCCCCCGCCAACCCGCACCGCGGTATACTACACGGCCGATCCAGCCCTTCAGACCGCGTATCGTGAAAAGCCCGCGTCCCGTAAAGTTTCAAAGCCAACGCTTCCACATAGACCCGCAGGATCCAGTCGAACCCCGCATTCGACGCGCGCACGCCGTGCGCTGCTAGCGTCTCCGCGTCCATGTGGTACTGGTGCATCACCTCGTGCAGCGTGAGGGCCTGCGCGTAGAAGCAATCTGCGCACGCTAGCAGCAGGCCGAAGCCGCGGTGGGGGTAGTTACTCAGGGTCGCCAAGCAGAAGAGGCAGCGTCGTGGGGCGGTTTGGAGCCAGAGACGGCGGTAGATGATGCTGTCTAGGCGGGGGTGGACGGTGATGGCACCGTGCTGGTCTGCTTGGGCAAAGGGGAGGTTGAAGTGGTTGCAGGTTTTTACGAGGTGGGAGGAGTAGCTTTCGACGAGGGCGCGGCAGTGTTTTGAGGTGGCGGCGAGCGCATTGAAGGGGTGGGGAAGGTGCGTCCAGGCGAAGAGGTCGGCGGCGAAGCGGAAGGTGTCCGGGGGAGAGGTGAGGTCTTCGGTGTCTTTTATGGGTCTTTGGAGGGAGGGGGAGAGGGCGCTTTCGTGTTCTGAGAGGCCCGGAAGCCGGGAGTGGGGGTGGAGGAGGTAGGAGAGGATGTGGTTGATTACTTCGACGGGGAGGTTTTCTAGAGTGATAGGGAAGGTAGAAGTTGTTTTGGTGCTATCAGACCTTGGAGAGGGAACGGAAACAGCTTTTATTTCCTCTTCTGGCGAAAGGGCTCCGATGGATGGAGAAATGTAGGCCAGCCTTATCTTTCTCGAGTCCGGCCTCGGAGGTGCCATGTGATTTACAGGGATGTGTTGAAGCAATAGGGAAATACAAGGGTAGAAGCAGAAAGTGGGAGTGCAGAGAAGAAGGCGCGAGAAGACACAACCGAAATACAGAGTCTCACACAGTGTATATTACCCGGGTAATGAGGCGGTGAGCTCTGACTGCCGAGTTACACACACGGCATACCGAAAGCTATATACTGCATTCAGAGCGTTTCTTTTTCGTAGCGGCGCAGTGCGCCTACAAGTGCTCAGGCGCTGCATGCAGCGATTTGGCATGATAGATCTGACTATGAGAGCATTGGCACGGACAGCTCACCTTGCATGGGTGGTATCGGACGGAGGAAGACGCAATGCCGAGCCAACAAGAGGTCGTGATTTAGGCTGGAGGCTGGAGGATGCAGGGCTGGAGGTATGAGTGGTCAAGGCTACATTATTACCTAAGTGCAGCTGAATAGTTACGCGTTATCTGCCATCGTGACGGTCTAACTGGGCATGCCTAGGTGCAGGTGTGCGCAGGTGTAGGTAATCACGCCATACCGAGAGAGGATCCGGTCTTACCAAGGGAGGACTAGCGCTAGTATAAAGTGTAGAGGCCATTCACCCACTTCTGCCAAACAACAGCAAACCAATTTGCGGCTCGACTACAAAAGCCCACACGAGGCGCATTGCCGCAGACGGGTTCACCATGGCTTATACGCAAAACGGGCCTGTCATGGTGCAAGAGCAAGCCACCCCCGTCGACGGGGTGAGCGCCCCTGCGGGGAACTCGAGCGCGTACTCGAGGCCCGCCCAGAACGGCAACGGCGCGCCTGCCCACCCCAAAGACGAGGATGACAGCGACAGCGAGGCCGATGTGTGGGACGACCTCTTGGAGGCGGCCGAGGAGCAGGGGCCCGGCTCCGAACGTGCGTTGCATGCCCCAAACTCGCATGTTTCCTATTAACGTACACAAACAGGCAAAGATGAGTTCAATCACGACGAAGCGCGCCAGATCCGCCAGCGCCTGCACAAGGTGGGCGCCGACCAGTTTGTGCGCGAATACATAACCAGCGAGAAGTGCACGGCGCGGAAGCTGCTGGCGGCCTTGAACGTGCGCCTGCCGGACCACTTCATGGACGACGAGCCCGACGAGGTCTTATACGAGTTGCTGGGACGGGCCATCTGCCGCGAGCTCCAGAAGCGCACGCGCTTGGAGCAATACAAGACCATCGACGACGCGGCGAAGCTGCTCCGCGAGCGCAAGAACATCATGGTCATCACGGGCGCCGGCATCTCGACGAGCCTCGGCATCCCCGATTTCCGCTCCAAGGACACCGGCTTCTACTCGGAGCTGCGTCAGATGGGCTTCGCGGAACCCGAGGAGGTCTTCAACATAGACAACTTCGACGAGAACCCGCACGTATTCTACCGACTCGCGGGCAAGATCGTCCCAGACCTCAAGAAGTGGTCGCCCACGCACCAGTTCATCCGGACGCTGCAGGACAAGGACAAGCTCCTTACCAACTACACGCAGAACATCGATAACGTCGAGGCGCAGGCTGGCATCCGACCGGACAAGCTGATTCAGTGCCATGGATCGTGGGCAACCGCCACGTGCCGAAAGTGCAAGTACCAGGTCAAAGGCGAAGACATCTTCGATGCAGTGCGTGCACGACAACCCGCCCAATGCCCGCGGTGTGTACAGGGGATTACTGCGACCAAATCTAGCATGAAGCGGAAACGGAGCTCGAATGGTTCCAAGAAGCGCCGCGGACCTGGCGAGTTCGACGACGATGATTCGGATGGCGCATACGACATCCCGGAGCCCGGCATCATGAAGCCGGACATCACCTTCTTTGGCGAGCAGCTTCCGAACAAGTTCTTCGAGCAGCTTAAGGAGCACGATCGGGACAAGGTCGACCTGATCATCGTCATTGGGACTAGCATGAAGGTGCAACCCGTGTGCGAGATTCCCCACTTCGTACCACGCGATGTACCCCAGATCTACATTTCTCGAGATGTATGCACAAACTTATTCCTGCCAATGTAACGTAGCTAACTGTTGAACAGCCGATTCATCACATCAGCTTCGACATCAATCTGCTCGGTGACTGCGACGTTGTTGTCACGGAGCTTGCTCGCCGCGCAGGGTGGGACTTCCAGCACAAGATGATCCCCAAGGACCAGCGGATAGAAGTCTCGCCCGTTGACGCGGCGGAGCACACGTACAAAGTAACATCCCGTGTATAATTTGCTTTTAGATTCTCCCTCGGTTTTCAGGGCTACCAAAGATACCATGGCGTTTTGGGGCGGCATTTGGCGGTGCATTTGGAGCGTTCATATTGCCTTTGCGCTCGTAGTTGATCTGAGAATCAGTGCGGATGGGCAGCGGTATTCACGACACATGATGCGCTTGAGGATTTCCAACGAGGGCGACGCGTTGGTACGTGGATGTTTTTAGGCGTTGGAAAGGGACACATATATGAGTTTACGAATTGATTGTCTTCATCTGCGCGTTCGCATCAGAGAGGATTTTGCATGGGAATTTCATGCGCACGCAAGAGCAATCCTGCATTTTCAGAGATGGTGGTCAATGGGCAGTCACGCCTTGATGAGAATGTGCACTCGCTGTCAAATGGACAAGCTTTTTTAGGGCTGACAAGATTTCATCGAGCTTGTTCGCAGCCCCACTCTACGCCACCCATCACACGCGACAGCGCAACGCGTCGTGCACCCCCACGAACAACGCACCATGCTTGACATCCACCGCGACGACGGGCCCGACACCAAAGTCTACTTCTCGCACAGTGTGCTGCCCCACTATATCGACCCGCAGAATGTGTCGACGAAGAAGAAACCTTTCTCGACTTTCAATGCGCAGCCTTTTTCGCACACGGTACGCACACGATGCACCTGGACATCACAAAATAGGCTGATTGATGCTAGTTGGACCTGATACTTCCCGAAGAGATCTATGAGTTGGTGAAGGAACGATTAGACGATGACGTCCAGGGCGTGTATGCGCGAGTGCACATGAAGCTCAGCGAGGTACTGTCGGGGGAATTTTTCGAGCAGTACATAAAAAAAGGTATATGCTCTCCCTCTCCCTCGCCAGTATGCAGACTCCAATTACGTGAACAAAGCAGCTAACCTTGTCCAGGCAATATCACGATGCTGTCTTCGGGCCGCCCCCTCGTCGACAACATCTTCTCCCTTCACGACGGCGTCCTCCGCCTCGAGCTCGACCGCCGGACCTACGAGCGCTGTGGCCTCCAGGGCCACCCCATCGAAGACGGTGGCAAGAAACACGAAAAGAACCGCTGGGTCGTGGAATACCAGCTTCGCCTGCCGAGCATGGCGCACGGCAAGAAGGGGTTCGGACGCCTGGAGTGGGCGGCGACGAACGTCCTGAATCACACCGTAACCTGGCTCTTTTACAACTTCAACCCTTCCTCGCCCGAGGCGCTGCGCGAGGGTAGAGAACCTATTTCAAAGCACCACCCGAGCATCTGCGAGATTAAGCCGGAAGTGACGAGGCTAGAGCAAGTGGCCGTGCCGGCGCTGAAACAGGCGGATCTGCCGAGTTTGTATGGCAGTGAGGATGCGGGCGCGCTGCAGGAGTATTTGGCGCTGATGGCACTGGATAGTCCGCGCGTGAGGGCGGGCGATAGTGTTGATCCGCATATTTCGCGGTATGAGGTTCCGGTCTTTGATGGGCTTGTAGGACTCAAGACGAGGAATATGGTTAGGGTGATGTGGAGGGGGTTTATACCGCCGCGGTTTGTCAGGGAAGCGTTTTTGCTGGTGAGGAGGGAAGGGTTGAGAGGAGGAAAAGGTAGGGAGGCTGCGCTTGGGCCGACTCCGGATGCGACAGCGGGTGGGGAGGAGGAGAGGTGGGTGGCTTGGTCAGCGGCGGCTTTTGGGGGGAGGAGAGGGTGGACCGTGATGCAGTGGGCGGGGAGGGAGACGCTAATCTGGGAGTGTGAAGAGTGAGTGGGTACGAGGCGTGCCATCTGCAACGCGTTGCGCAATTACTGGAAGCATGTCTGTTTGCGGCGACTCCCTTCCCCTCAATCATGCGTAACAATAAGCCAATCACGTTCGATACTCCCCGATGGCTGTGTTACGAAGAGGGTATTCTAGCTACACCGCGATCCCCCTCCACAAACACCTTCCAGAACAACCCCCACTGCCTGGTCCTGCACGTGGCTACGACTCACATTCACATCCACCTGCCCGCCGTTCGAAGTATCCCAAGCACGAGATATAAAACCAGGCTTCCCACTCCCTTACAACTTTCATTCACTTCCTCCAAACTACTCCACTCCACAACCTTACCTATCTCCACTCCAATCCAACAACCACCCCCTCAACCCCAGGTGCGTCCAGCCACTCTCACCCCTCTAGAAATCCATACTAACACCCCCACCAGCTACCCAAAATGCGCCTCTCCACCCTCACCGCCACAGCCCTCCTCGCCCTCACCAGCACCGTTGCTGCCGGCCCCATCGGCTACGGTGTCTGCCAAGCTGGCTGCTCAACGGTCGTCATGGCGTGCTATGCGGCTGCGGGCTTCACCTGGGGAGCTACACTCGGTGCGACGGCCCCGGCTAGCATCGTCGCGTGTAATGCGGCGTATGGCACTTGCCAGGCTGCTTGTGCGACTGTGCTGCTGGGGCCGACGCCGTGAGGTGGGTTTTTTCTCTTTCGGTCTGTTGTATATAATTGATGTGCGTAGCAGGCCTCGAACGGGACTGCTTCATTGGGCAAGCAATGGGAAGAGAGGAGGTCGGGCGGCTTGGACTTGGATGGGTGGGATGGGATTTTGTCAGACGGAGATTGAGCGGGTGTGCGAAGGTCATCGGGCGTCATGTGCGAGTGCATGGGAGAGGGCAGGCATGACATCGGACTCATGGAATGAGACCGTCTTGATAGCCTGGTCAGCTTGGCCTTGAATGAAGTTACAAACAACTGTCCTTGCGTGTGTTTGTTCGTGGAAAACGCAGTATCTAGGTGGTTTCCTTGCGGCCCTGATTCCTACTGCTTCCGCAATAACTCTACTGTAGGTGGAGCTTCTGCTCAGCAATGCCTTTGTGTTGGTAATCGGACACAAAGGTGCACATGCACCACGTGTATTTAGTCGGTAGCGTTCAAGTACGCTGCCTCCTTTCCAAGCCCGCATTCGAGGTCCACAAGAAAAGGGTCCTTTTGAGATAGCAGTGGCGCTAACAGCTTTTCTTCTATCGTCTTCAACGACCTGAATAGATCATGCGTGGCACTAATAGATCGCAGTATAACTTGAACAGTGTTTCATTTTCAGTTCTCATCTACATGTCTTTATTCCCTTCCACCTATCCAATAAAGATACAGGCACTGCTACATAGGCGGATGGCTTAAACCTTCGTCTCTTAATCATATTCCAAAACGTGTTACCCCAAGTGCCTATCCCTGTTTTTGAGACACTAAACCTATCCTCAAACTCTTAGTAAATATTCTATAGAGTACAAAACGGCCTATATAACCTAGCTCCTAATCATAGTTGTCAATAATCAAGCCAATCTAAGCGAAGGCGTTAGCTTAAATTACTCGTTTTTTTAAGGACGTTAGCTTAGATTATTAAGGCTAATAAGCTAAGATTATAAGCTTAATTAAGATTTAATTAATAAGCTTAATAGCCTATACTAGTACTAGCTTTAGCATTAAGTTTTATTATCTTAAGTTACTAGCCTATATAAAAGTTTTATATTATTATCGTCTGCCACTTCCTCCTCTACTATTTTATTATTGTCTTTAAGGCTAGCTCTTTGCCACCGTCGTACGGCACTGCATTACTACTAGAAGTTAAAATTCTAAATATTATTATTATAGCTTTAAAAGGTTACCTAGCTTACTAAATAAGCACTTATATTTATAGCTTAATGCTAAAATAAAGAGTACGTTAAGTATAAGCTTATTAAAACTAAGATAGGAATCGCGTACGCTTACTTAGTATTTAATAAAGTTATTTACGTATTTTATATTTTTTTTCAGCTACTAGCTCGCTGCGCTTCTACCTCGTAAACTTAATTTTATTTATAGTATAGCTACTAGTAGTACTAGGGTTAAGTATACTATTAATTACGTTATTTATATTAGAGTCTTCCCCCCAGATTTGACCCAACCCCAGATTTAACCTAGCAAAATCAACTCTGCGCACGCGATCGCATTGCGCGTCGCGTGCGCTTTGCCAGCCCCTCTAATAAACTATCTACTAAACAATCCGAACCTTCCGCTTCCTCCTAACTATCTTCTTCTAGTACTACAACCTTTTGTAGGCGCCCCCTTACTTATTTTATTGTTAGCTTCGCCTCCTCCTCGCGGGCGATCTATAACACTTCCGTTATTATATAGATTAATTAACTTTCTAGTTAAACTCTTTTTCCTTTCTTAGCCTTCTTTTACTTCTAAAGAAGCTTAGACTAATCTACAATCTACTTAGCTTAAATAGCTATTATAGCATTCTATATTTTATAGAGGCGTGTTATCCGCTCTACGTAGCGTTTTACTGGCGAAAGGACTGCAGGATTCTTGCGAAGCAACTCTACAAATTGCTTATTTAATTTTAGTAGTTTTACTAGCTCTAGAGGAGAGCTCTATAGTAAAGAGAGATCTAGATTAGTCGCTTATTATAGTGTAGCTAGGACAGGCAATAGCGGGGGCGACTTACGAGGCAGGTTACTAAGGACGCGTATAGGTAACGCAGGCTATAAGCTAGCGGCACGCTATTTACTAAGTATATTTTTCTTTAATATTGCCTTCTCTCGTGCGCAAGGTAGTAATTCTATCCACTCTAATCGCGGGATACGCTATAAGCTAAGCTAGGATATTACATGCGTCTTATAGGAGTGATACCATTTAAACGCCGAAAAGATACTAAGATTAAAAGGTTAGAGTATATGCAAGCAATAAGCAGGCATAATTAAAAGATTAATCTAATTTCTTATATAGTAGGCGATAAAATCTGCGCGTATATAACTTCTATATCTATCCGCGATAAGTAAACGCTGGCGCCCCATAGCCTTATCGCGGGTTAATAGATTAAATACTCTCTTTAGCCATTCTAGACCCAGGTTATTTAATGTCCAGCCATTCTTACTAGTAGCAAAATGCCACCCTAGAGGCAATTACTTATTAATCCATCGTGTGTTAATATTATTTTTTTTAAAAATTAGAAGGGGAGCCAGCGCTTCGCCTGTAGTATTAATATACTTAATATCTATAACCTATTCTTGCTTCCTAGTAATTACTTTATCCTTTTAAGTAGTATTAAGGTACACTAATACCTTTATAATCTGCTCCTCACTAACACCAAATCCTGACTTATCCATGTTCTATATATCCGAAGGGAGGTACGCATGCTCCTCCATTTTTAAAGCTACTGCGTTAAACCAGCGCTCTACACGCGCGTAGGATGCTCCTTCCTTTCGTAAATACTTAAGATACCTAGCAAATACCCCTTCTATTTTAGGGTTCCTCTTTTAGAAACGTATAATCTATTTATTATTAATGTAGGAGAGTAATTACAAAGAAAGGGCTAGTTATAACGCGTGCGTAACGCGTGTGGCCTATACAAGAAGAGTAAGCTTCTTTAGTATTAAGTAGGTAATTTAGGTTCTAGTAATAGTGTAGTTTTTAATTTATTGTATAAGAGTCTTTTCTTTCGTGTTTAATAGGATCTAAGCTATTTTGTGGCTTGCAGACTGCGTTAAGCTACTATAATACCTATGGTGTAAGGTGCGTCGCGAAACTTCAAAGAAGTCTATAGCAGAATTTAAAGAAGAAAAATCTTTATTTTAAAAGGCATATAAAGCCTTTTGTATTTAAATTTCGCGATTTAATTGTCTTTTTAGTGTTTAGGGAGGCATTAGTGGGGATAACGCGTGATGCATGCGCGTCGCGTGCTTTTACTGGGTCAAATCTGGGGTTGGGTTAAATCTGGGGGGGGGACTCTACTTAAAATTACTACTAATAGCCTTATTACGCGTAATAAGTTATTATACTACTACTAAAGTGCCTAAAAGCTAGCGTTATTAGATTTAAGCTAGTTAGGCTTTTTAGCTTACGCCTTATTATAATAGTATTTATATATTAAATAAAGTATTATAGCGGCGTAGTATGCGGGTAAGTTATTTAGTTTAAAATAATAATTATTAGCTTTCTACTAAGCTATGTGTAAGTTAATTATAATATAATTTTTAAGTAATTTATTATATTTATTATAGTTAATTATTTTATACGTGTTAATACGTTACTTTTAATAAGTAAGTAAATATTTAAATATTAGAATTTTTTTAATAATAGCCTTAAAACTATTGCTTTTTCCGCGTCCTTTAAGGCGCTTTATAGTAGTTTTAAGTAGTTTTAAAATATTTATATACTTTATAATTACTATATAATTAGCACCTGTAAGGCTATATAATCGTATCTATAACTATATAACTAGTAGCTTATTATCACGACTTTGCGTAAACGTGTCCTTCCTCTATACTTACTATATATAGTAAGTAGCGTAGGCGTTAACTATAAACTATAGCTTTATCGCACGCTTAAAGTATAAGTAGTATAAATTTTGATATATAATAATAGGTTTAATAAGCTTAAAATTTTTATAATTGTTAGCTAACACGCTAAATAGTAGCTTAGTGTAAATAAAGTACTATTTTTTTTTAAAAAGCTTATACTATTATAGCGTTTTAATATAGTTAATAATACTAAGTAGTACGCTAAGTAGGCCTACACACTTCTACTTTTTTATAAAATTATATTTATTAGTGAGCTTTTATATATTATTATTAAATAAAATAATCCTATCTTTACCTTAAAGGAGCGTCTAGCTAATAAAATTAAGTATATAAAATCTATAGCGGAGGCGCTAGTAAGTAGTATTAAAACTATTTTTTAAGCTACTATTATAATAGTACTATTATTATTAGTAGCGTTATGAAGTATATAGTAACTAATTAACTATAATATAATCTTAAAATCTTATAGTATTTTTATAATAACTTTAGTTATCCTCTCGCTACTATAAGCGCCTGTTAGCTAGGGTAGTACTATAGATAAGTCTTATAGGTTACTTTTACTATTAATAAAGTACGTAATAATGCCTAGAAAGCTACCCTTATCGCCTTTTATTATTTATCTATTAAAGCTAAGGTGTACTTTACTAAGTGTCTACGATAGTTATAAGATAACGTATAGCTTTAGGTGCTTATATAAGTGCGCAACGTACTAGGAGATACTTATATAAGATATTTAAAGTGCTTATTTACTAGTAGGTTAGTAGCTTTAAGGAGGCTTCGAAAAGCTAGTATTTTAAACTTAAAGAAAAGGTAATTATTCTTAATAAGCTAGCTAATAGCTACTAGCTAAAAGCGCTAAATATAAAGCTAATAAGTTTATTAGCTACTTTTTATAACGCGCTATTATTACTAACCTTAGTAAGTATTATACCTAGGTATATTTTATAATAATAATTAACTTATTATAGCTATAGCCGCGCTTAAATAGCTCTAAGTATTATTACGCTAATAATATTAAAAGCATTAATTTATATATTTTAACGCTAGTATCTATATACTTATGCTTATAGTAGTAATAGCACACGAAGTATAGCTTACTTAGGTCCTTTAGTAGCGTAACGCAATAGCTATAGTAATAGATCTAGCTCTTACGCGACTTTTATAACAAGAGTGGCTTTATATACTTATATAAACGCCTCTAATTAATTTCTTTAAAGTTATCTATAAGGCTTGCGTCTAGCGCCTCTTATAAAGTCTTATGATTTAGGGCTATTATAAATAAGGCTACTATTACTTTTTTATTATCCTTAGTAGGAGCGATAATAGCGTTTTTAGGCTATCACTTATATAGTTATAACTTAAAAGTTAAAGCCTAGGACGCCTCTACAAGAGCTTTATAAGGTAATAGATATAATAGTAATAGTAATAGCTAATTATTAATAAGTATAGGCTAGCCCTAAGTGCTATAGATAGTAGAGGATTTAACGCTTTTTTTTTTAGACAATTAAGGTTATTAGCGGCATATTTCTTAAGAGGTATAGTAATAATAATATAATAAGGGTAATAAAAGCAAAAAAACAACATAATATTAGGTTATAATAAAAGGTATAAGTTTTAGTATTATATAATATTTTTTAGAAGGAGTGTAAAAGCTTATATAAAACTTTTAAAAGCTACTAAAATACTAGCTACGCGCAATTACGTAAGAGGTATTAGTAAATTATTTACTATTTTTAATAGGTTATTTAGGGGGATAGTAGAGGGAGTAGAGTATTATAAAAGTTAAGATAATTACCTACCTCCTTTAGTAATAGCGTCTTAGTAAAAATGGAAAAAATTATAGCTAACTTTATAAAAATTTAAACTGAGAATTTTATTTAATTTATTACTAAAGACAGCATATTTTTAGTAATAGATTAAATAAAGAGAGAGATAGTAATTAATTAGCATATAAAAGTGTACTATAATAACTATAATAGCTACAGTACTAAAAATCTATTATAAAACAAGCAGCCTTACGCGCTACCTTAATTAAGTTTATTAAGCTAAATAATTAAGCTAACTCTTTTTAGCTTATATTACTAATAAATTAGTATAGGCAAGCTTAACTTAATAGGATTAATAGTTATTAAGCTATTAATTAAGCGCTTGTAAGCCGCTTAATTGTTGACAAGTCTGCTCCTAACCCCCTGTCCACCTAATTATCCACCTCCTACCGCTAAAATCCCGCCTCCATCCACGGATTTTCGCAGCTACATAAAAACTCATCCAAAAACCTGCATCCAAAACATATCCTAACGTCTTAAGACTATAAGATTCGCCTCAAAGCCTTCCTTTCCACCTACTTATAGTCCCAGGTCGTAGTTTTTGTGGGTACTACCACAGCCTAGGCTCTAGGATTAGCAACTAGCCAGTTACCAACGGCGCTGCGGGCTTGCCAAGGCGGCTTGTCTGGCTAGATATACGGCGGAAGGAACGGGGATGGGGGTTGTTATGTGTGGAGCGAGTAAGATGTCGCGGAAGGCGAAGTGTGCTGAAGCGGTGCGGTGGTGGCGGCGGTGGTGGTGATAGTAAGGGTATGGGAGGAGCGGTGCAGTGGGTTGGAGAGGGTATTGAGTGGTGGAGTTAAGCAAGGTTGATGGAGAAGGGGTATTATGGACAGGATAGTTTATTAGGGGGCAGTTAATTAGTGGCTCTTTTTAAGTAGCAGGGCCTAGCAGTTATCTTATTAGTTACTTATTTGTAAGTCCTTTCGTCTTGTAGCTGGATTATTCTTTGTGTTGTTTACTGCAGGGATTGGGTAAGCTCGTTGCGAACTTCGGAACTGATGGCCGAGGCAAGCCGTGAGATGATCTGGAGCATGCCTATGTAGATACTGTAATAGCTGTCCGGCTTGGTTTATGGATCGTTCGAAAAGTTTCTGCGCTCTTTATGAACACGTTTACTCAACAGGGAAAAGGAGCACGGGAACGTGGTGCGTTCTGGACCAAAGACCGTGGCTTTCCTTCAGTGGCTTAACCACACCGCTGTTTTCGCATGTAGTGGACGAGAAGTAGGTCAGGTGTGCAACGGATTCTGAAAATTTTCATAGGTTGATTCGGACTACTTCGGTTTCGGAGGTTTTATTGTAGCATCTTTCCGCAGGTCAGAATCCAGTCAAAGACGTCCCCAGTATCCGGCCTCACCCATGCACCCTTACTATCCCGCCTTCAGCAAATCTTATCCCCGTGCTTGATGCACCCATTGACGACATAGTCGACCTTGATCCCCGCATCAATGCCCGGCCAGAGCCGCTCCCACCCGCAGTACTTGCACCCATGATCCCGCAAGCGCTGCAGCGCGTCCTTGACGAACTTGCCGGTGACCGTCCTATCGCCGACATTCTTCAGCGTCACACACAGGCCCTCGTCCCGCGTGAAATAGCATGACTTGCAGGCGATTTGCTTGCCTTCGGCGTAGGTGCCTGTGTACACGGCGTCGTCGGAGAGGTGTTGCTTGACGAAGTCGAGCATGCCGCCGTCGCCGAGGGGTTGCTTGCAACCCATGCAATTGGCGGAGCCCTGGCAATCTGGGTGAGTTAGTGGGGATGGAAGAGCAGGAGGGAAGGGAGGGACGCACTGATGGTGCCGGCGAGTTGTAGTTCGTCCTGAGCAGCGATGAGGCTGGTCAGAACTGCGAGAATGAAGAGGAGCTTCATGGTGGTTGGTGTGTATTCTGTGTAGAGATTTGAGATGGTGGGATTGTTATAGATTTTTGGTGGGGAGGCAAACCAAAGAGGGGTGCAAGGTTTATGCGTTTATAGAAGCTTCTCGGGCGTGTCTGCTACGTGATTTTCGAGTGCGTGGTGCAGGTGAGTGGTGCAGGTGAGTGGTGCATGCGCCCGAGTCGGGTAGTTGCCAGCCTGCAAACGGAGCCAGACCGCAAACGCAGCTTCTTGCGCTTTCTGTGTTCTTCTCGCTCACGCGCCCTCTATTATGGACCTCGCCCTTCGGCATGTCAAATCAAATTCTGGAATAGAGCTCGATTTTCGGTCTGTAGCTGTCGCTGGCCGACTTCATGGCATGAGGCTTCTAGCTTACAGATTAATAGTGCGCTTCAACTTCCCGACAAGCTCATATTGCTGGGACTCTATTGTCTCTGTGTTTTACTGCCTACCTTACTTATTGCCTGGCTTTATCTGTATCAAAATATCACCACCTGCATGTTTAGGACCACGTGTGAAGCATATGCCCCTGACAACAGCGCCATGTTTGCGTTACATCGTTGCCGCGCTGCCATAGCCGCATTGCAAGCTACCATAGGTACAATGCTCCTCCATCGGTCTGGGCGTAAACGACGCTTGCACTGATCTGCCAACCCCTTTTTCCGGGACCCGTCAATGTTGAATATTGAAGAGCATGCCACGCTTTAGTTCCCTAGCAGCATATTTAAGGTGAGGAGTTGGATTTGTGCAACCCTTCGCTACTATAGCGCTAAGAAACATATGACTGGTCGTATTAAGGTTGCACGTGGTTCTAAAGTCGTTGGTAGTGCGCGTCGCGGGACCATTCTACTGGGAAAGACATACCTATGTTAACCATTCTTGCACTAGGCGTCACCATCCCACCGGAACGCTACGTAGTTCCCAACGCACAAACTAATGGTAAATATCCCAAAATATCATAGACTATACGGCAATATTCAACTGTCAAGGGCTAAGTGGGGTTGATGGACCACATGTGAATTTCCTATCTCGCTCAAAAATGTGGACCATTACATGTCGCTAACTAGGTAGTGGGGACTATATGTACCGAGATACAAAACCCTTTCCGTACTGAACGTTACCACAGTCAATGCGCGGCCGAGTACTACCTTCTCGGATGCAACACTGACCCACCGAATGTTCCTTCGCAGAATGCTCCCTGGACCGGCTTCGCATCCAGTTCCGCGTGAGCCCCTGGCGCAATTACGTACTTGGAGCTGCGGTCACCGGAAATGGACTATTTTCCGATTATATGGACCAGAATACTGCTTCCGGTTTTGTTGGCAGCTCACGGGTACCCACGTGGGATGCCACCGCCTACATCTCAACACAGGCTACCATACCTAACACTGGGAGTGCTTATCGAGCATATAGAACCGGATCTATTCCGCATTCGCGGAACGAAGAGCATTTCCGACCGCTAAGCTGCTGCAAGCCGGTACCGCTATGTTTGTAGCTTGCAAGACCGCTCATTAGGTCACAGTAGAAAGTTCCGGCATTCTGGCACATGTTTCCCTCACCTTGCCTTAGCTTTCACAAGGCTTTGCAGCCTTCTGTCAAGAGCGAGTTGAAGGAGAACTGAAAGTTCGAAAGGGCATAAGGATAGGATTCAGTGGTGCAAATCTGAGATCCAATCTGGCGTTGGTTGTCTTGGGCAAAGCGTATCTAGGACGCACACAACCAGACCTCGAAACCTGAGTGTAAAAGTGAAGGTGCGATTTTGGTTCAGATGCCTAGAGTAATATGGGTCATCTGATAGGCTATAATTGCTATGAAAATGAGCGGTGAGGCAGCTGTCTAGTGAACCCCTGGGTGAACCACACGTGGGCAACCAAGACCCCTTTTCCATTCGCGAATGTCCCCAAGCGTCGATCAGTTAGTCATTGTGCGCAAATTCCCCCACAAAAATTACTACTAAGCCAGTATTGAAAGATAGGGGTGTGCGACCGCTTCGACAAAGAGGTCTCTTTTGGTTCACCGTACCGAGGAGCACAGGCCACAAATGAACGCTAATCCGTTCCTGGTCTATTCTTTCGGCTTGTGTCCCATTGCATTTCCATCCATGATCCAGTCACAGTTGGCCTAGAAGCCTCGCACGTGCGCGATTCATCCCGGGGCCTTGGGCGGGAAGAGCAGCACAGGGCAGTACCGGATGCTCAAGTGGATATGTCAGTCTGGAGGCCTCACGCACCGCTCCAATGATATGATGAAGTACCTTCGAAAGCAGAGCTAATAGTAAGACTAACGCGTCCCTTAACTCTGGTAAAGAGTACATTCAAAGTACGGAAATGCCCTCAATTGGATGAGTAAGGCTGGGCACGCCGCTGTTGCTGCTGTTATATATCCTCTTCGTTCCTGCACGGCACACCGGAAAAGCAAGTTTGTCGCTTCGCTGTTTCCTCACTGGAACCTGGAAAACCCTCCTCGCTTCAGCCTTTGTTTGCTGTTCGCTCGTTCACCATCGAAAGCTGCCTTCGCTTTTGCCTTGCACTCTCCCACATCTGCGATTTTTGCTTCAATACCTTCGCGATAGAGACACCTCGGCAGCCGATCGTGATGGAGATAGCTCAGCAACCGGTCTCCCTCAAACATTTGAAGGGACGTTTTCATATGCAGCCTGACGGCTGCATTACTGACAGACATGGCAATCCGGCATCGAACAGTGAATTGAGGGCCTTCCCGCTCTGGTACCGTTACGAGTTCATGATCGAAGGTGCGTTTTCTTTTCGCGCAAAGCAACAGCGCGATTGGCTGACTTAAGGACAGGTATTGCGGGACAATACTTCTTGGACCGTCTTAGGCTTTTCAACGGTTTCAAGATTTCAACGGAACAGTTCGACCAGGAAGACGAGAACCAGGTCCATTTCACCGAATTAAAGGTGCAGCTTTGTGGTGTTAGGATCACTAGCATTGGACAATCGCTGTAGGAGTATGTTCTCTGGAATACCCATTCGGTAAGTTTTCCTTTTCCTTTCTCTAATTCAGCTGTGAGCCTAATCATGTGTATAGAGGGACCGGCGGGAGTATGCCTTGAATGGAATGGCCCTCGATCTCCAAGCGCAGACAATGCAATATGACAAGCTGGCAGCTGCAAAGGACCAGACTGGCCTCGATTGTCTGAAGAAGTTTTATCTTCAATGTTTCACAGCGGGTAGTGCTATGTCGGTCAAGTCTGCCTCGGGAAATCATATCGCTGCGAATAACGACGCCTCGCTCAAGAACGGCTTGACTATGAGTAACAATGGTTTGGGCGGAGCTCTTCAATCGCCCATCAATCCGAACTTCGACCTGCGTCTACCTTTCGGAAGCGAAAGCAATAGCAACAGCTATTCTGGTGCCGGCCGCTGCGAGGAGCAGAAGAAACGGAAACAGGAGCACAACGACCCAGAAGCTGTTTCTAAGCGCCACAGGGGTAGTGCCAATAAAAAAGTTGCGCCCCAGAAAGACCTGGCGGAGCCATTCCAGGATAAAGCTATTGATGGCATTACACGCCCGGGCGCCGATGCTGGTCCTGATGCGGGCAGCAGCAGTGCTGCTTCGCATGCCAAATTGGACTCGAATGAAGTCGGCGGCATGGAAATACCTGGATTTGGAAGCATGACCGTTCCAGATGACTTTCCGGCGACGATGGACCCTCGGCTTCTCCTCATTCCTGGCCCAGGAGGTGTTTACCCTCCATGAATGGACATGGAAATGCTGCCTGGATTCTGGGATTAAGAACCATTGCGCGTTGTTTTCCTTTATATACCTTTTTTCTTTTGCAAGTTTCTGTGAATGTTGGATGGGTGTACGAAGAGAGATTCCCATCATCTCTAATGTAGCGACGAGGCGGCATGAGTCCACGACGTCCGATTTTTCGTTATTTCTTTTCCATATCGCAGCGTTTCCTGACGTTTTTTGTTCGATACCCGTATCGTTACCGGGCACCTTTGGCGTAACCGGAACACTGTTGTATTGTTTTGGGCGGGAACATCTATTGGGGGGGCATCCTTCGCAGTATGGTGTTGGCCGAAGCCTGTTGCAGGATCTGCAGGCTGCATCGTACGGCAAGGACAATGTCGCCTTCCTTCTCCTTTGCTGCTCACTGCGTTTGATGTACTGTTAGATAAATCAGTTATAATTGAACTTTGACTATCATATCTCTCGAACTAAATGTCATGGCCGCGGTTGTTATTCTCCACGGAGTTGGCGGCCGCCTACGCACCCCCTGACCAGCGTAACATAGCCTCTTAAGGTGTTTAGGCACCCCTGGGCTCCCAACCCTCCTTTGCCATATCGAAGCTCTCCATAGTAAAAGCCGGCGCCACAGTGCAGCCAACGAGGGTCCAATCTCCCAGACTTAATGCATGCTGCCATTCACCTCGCTCAACCACAATCTGAGGCCGCTGACCCTGCAGGCATTTCCATGTCAGCACTGTGTCTGCGAACAGTGGCTTGGAACTCCTACGACTTACTGATGGGAGGTCTGTGCCTAACACGAGGTTTCGCACAGGCTTTCCATCGTCCCAGGACAATGATAACTGGAGCGGGGCACCGGCGTAGTAGTGCCAGACCTCAGCGGCGTCTATAACACGGTGCCAGTGCGAGAGTCCGGACTCGCCTTCGAGCAGATAGTAAATCTGTGTACTGTGCGCGCGACCATTAGAGTCGGTTGCCGAATCGCGGAAAGTCTCGGTAAAGTAGCCTTTCTCTGGGTGAGGTCTCAGGTTGAGTTCCGCGATAATATCCTTAGCCGTTTTAGTGGTGATGCTGGATGTGGGAGCCATTCTGGAACTCCGCGTGTGGGGATTTTGGGGGTATTGGCGAGATACTGAGGAGAGCAGCAACGGTCCTAGGCGGAAAGGTTTACGCAGTGAAGTAGAGGAACGAAATGGACCGCGAAGTAAGAAAAAGGTACATTGTTCGATAACGTCAGCGACTTCCGATTCGATGGATACATAGGAAGTGGGTCCAACTTTCGGCAAGAGCGGTGCTAGCTTCTTTGGGATGACCTCACCTCTTCGTAGCTCTCTAATACAGCATCATCCATCGCACCAAAACCTTACTTAGGACCCTAATACATATCAACTTCTCGAAGCCATCACACGACCAGGATGCAGATCACTATACCTCACCTGCATTGCTCCTTATCAATATTGTTAGTCGCTGCCGCCACAGGCCATGCCGGTTCTCGAGTCAACATCAACGACCGGTCTGCTGAGGATATAGTGAAAAAGTTCAACCTCACATCCAATATGGAGAAGGGCTTTTTCGTGGAGATGTTTGCTGATAAATATCTGTAACGGATTGTGTGACGGTTCAGTATGGAAGCTTGGGCCATCCGCATATGTGCGGCCCGTGCACGTGATCCACATAGTATATAGCTCTTGTAGAGTAGCTTCTTAATCAAAACAACAATTGCCTTAACACTCTTTTTTAAAATTATATTTATAAGCCTAGTTTACACCTATTAAGGCTACTATTTACTTATAATTATTTATAATAATCCTATAATACCTAACAATATAAAATATAACCTTTAAATTTATTAAAGCTAATTATTAACTATACTAAAGTATATTAGTTAACTAATGTTTTATTTATATAGCGCTAAGTTAATAAAAGATATTAAGTGTAAGTATTAAGAGATCTAAATTAAAGGCTACTTTTATAAAACTTTAGTAATATATTAAACTACGCAGGCTAAAAGTGTGAAGGTAATTTTATTTATATAGGTATTTATATATGTCAGATTTGATAGTGTTCTGTCACTTTGAGCTAATGCAATGATGAGAATTAATAGTTGTGATAATTAATTAATGATGTTCGTGTTGTGTCTTGTTCGTGTTCTATCAGACTGCTACCGAAGTCTTCTTTTCTTGGCGTAGGATTGCCCAGCCACCTTTACACTTTGAGTTTAGTGCAAAGTGCCATGTAATCGGACACACTCCCTTAGCTTAGGCTTATCCTTAAGCTAGAGACTATCTGTCGGTGATCTAATAGTATTATCCTTTACAGTTTAATTTTAAAAGCCTCTATTCTCTGCTCTAGCTCGAGCAGGTTAACCTCTACGTTTATAATTTTGTCCTTAATTTCTGCAAGTCCTAATTTATTTAGAAAGTTACTCTACTTATTAGCTAGCAGGGCCTTCGTGAGCCTATCTATAACTATGTCCTCTAAGCGTTGATAGTCCACCTTAATTATCTTTAATACGACCTCTTGTCTTAGCCAGTAATTGTAGATATCTATATAACAGAGCTTGGTCTGCAGCTTAGCAATCTCTTTAGTAATAAGCTAGATTATTTGCTAGTTATCGCAATTAATTGTAATAAGGGAATTGCTAAAGTTAATCTTTAGCTCCTTTAGTAATCGTAAGATAAATAAAGCTTCTTTAGCCACCTGTAAGAGAGCCAGTAATTTGGCCTTTATAGTTAATGTAGTAACTATATCTTGCTTATTTGCTTTCCATGTAATTAAGCTACTAAATAACTTAATAATGTATCCTTGTGAGCTCTTGCGGTCGAGCGTATTATTAGCAAAAGAAGCGTCACTTGCCACCTCTAAAGTATCTGCACCCCCAAGCTAAAGACCTAGTAATCTGGTATCCGCAAGATAGAGAAGAACTTGGTCAGTAGCGGCTTAGTGCTCTTTGCTTAGGTTCGATAGGAATCGTGAAAGTTAAGAGCTTGCAAAGGCAATATCTAGTCGTGTAGTTACTGCAGCGTAGAGGATAGATCCTATCTTGCGCTAATATCGATTGACTTCAGCCTTACTGGCGAGCCTAGTTCGAGGAAGCAGTTCGACTACTACTATAGGTGTTTCGTGCCGTATCTTATGTTGCTTAATAAGGCGCGAGATCTTGTTAATATATAAGGCCTATAAAAGCCAGATCTTTCCGTTTAGGCGGTCTCTAATAACTTTAACTCCTAGAAACTATTGTAGGTCGTTGCTACTAGTGAGTGTAAATTTAGTGCTTATCTTTACTAGAGCAGCTTTAGCAGCTTGCTATTATAACTTATCGTAAGCAATAATAAGGTTATCTATATAGAAGAAGATAATAATGCCATCCTTAATAAGATAGCATGGCTCGTGGGGTACTGTTTTAAAACCCATATTACGAAGCGTTGATGTGAACTCTCTCTGCCAAAGCAGTAAAGATATGCGCAGTCCGTAGAGTGCTTTATGTAGGTAGAGGACTGTGCCTGCTCGCGAGTAGCCACGGGGCATTCTTATATAGATTTCTCTGTCCAGCTTTGCGTGGACAAAAGCGTTGGTAACGTTGTGTTAGATAAGCTCTAGGTTAAACCAAGCTATAATTGCTATAAGCATGCAAAATAATTATCCTGCTAGTATTATAGCGTAGGTTTCTTGCGAAGTAAGGTGCCGTTATTAATTACCTTTTACGACTAGTCGTGCCTTGCACTTCTGTAGTCAATAGTGTTTGTTAAACTTATAGGTATATACCTACATGCAGTTAAGGATTTAGTAGCCTACTGCTTTTACTAGAGTGGCTATAACCTCACTCCAGGATTTCATTTCCTTATGGCTCTGTAGATGGGATCGCTCGGCTTCCTTCCACATATCGTAGAGAGGGTGGTCCTCGAGCTTGTTTTAGCATGTGGGTGGCTCTAGTAGCACGCTCCGATGCGGCTTCTTACCTACTATAATTATACGTCAAAGCTAGGCCTTATTAAGAACTTTACTATTGTATTTGCCAGCGCTGCTAGCTTTAGTGCCTGCTATAAAAGTAGTAATCTATAGGCTTGTTTGCAATTACACTGCTTGTGCTTTATAAGGTAGTTTAGGTTGTTTATCTCCTGTTATTAACTAGGCAAGGAGTGCAACTAGTAGTAGAGTTAATAAAGGCGTTAGGTATTTATAGCTAAATTTCCTGCTTTACCTATAGCCTAAGGTCTCCTCGTCCCCTTCCTTATACGATGTGTTGGTGATTGTTTTATCCTTATAAAAGGACTCCGTCTCTAGGTTTTACTAAGGTAAGGGAGGTAGCTCCACTAATCGCACCTAAGCTACGATTTCTTCTAAGGTGCTATGCATAAGGTTGTCTATTAGGTCTTTAGTCTTGCCTAAGAACACTAAGTCCTTATTAAAAATTATATCGCGGGTGCTGATAACCTTTGCAAGTAATAGGATCTAGATTCTCTAAATGTTAGTTAATTAGTAGCTAACAAGGTAGCCGATCTATGCCTTGGGGTTAAGCCTTTAGAGCTTACTCATGCCGCGTTTTGTATCGTCGGTTATGGCAAAAGCTTTACAGCCATATGCTTTCAGGTGAGCTTGATTAGGTTTTCGTGGCTAGGTAATAAAGCCGTTTTAAGAGGCTACTGTCGTAAAGAACACTTCGTATGGTAATCGCTAGCAATTGCCGTAGTTTAGAGTTTAATTATAAAGGTAGACGGCGGCTTAGGTAATTTTAGGCTATATTTACTAAGGTAGGTTAGAGTTAAGTTGCATCGCGCGCGCTTTCTTCTTAATAACACCCCTTAAGCGTTTAGCTCCTCTATTTTATGCTTAGGTATTAGGTGCTAAAGGCTCGATTCTAATGCCTTACGCCAAGCACCACCTTTCTACTTTAGCTTTAATAGAGAAGATTTCGTTGTCCGATTTAATAACCTTAATAGTAACGTTGAATTGTACTTTTATAAATTATACAAAGCTATTAAATAGCTTAATAATTAATCGTGCTGGGCGATTGTCTTTAAAGTAGAAGTCCCACATAAAGCCAGAGAATTAATTAGTGACTAGCATTTAACTTTTCTCTTTTATAGAACTGTCAGTTTCGAAATCGTGGAAATTAATAGCTACCCTTTCGCCAGGGCCTTTTGTTAGATCCCTTAGTTATCGGCGTATTTATCGCTTAAGTTTAGCTCTTCCACAGGCATCGCATTTGGCTGTAGTAAGCCCTTTTATTCTTACCCCCTAAGATTGCTGAACAAGGTGTTCAAGGGCTTGAGGGCCTGGATGACCTAGTCGTCTATGCCAGGTTAAGGCATCTGCCTTCTTTGGCCTTCTGGTGTGGGTGTTGGTTTTGTGCGCTATGTGGGCAGCTGGTACACTATTAACAACTATGCAGCGTAATGGGGCGGATCTGTACTCAAGCACCTATTGTCCATATAGCTCCTAAAGCTCTGCTAGCGTCATATTGTCTCTTCTCTTTAGAGTTGTGGGGTCCGCTTTTGTGTCCTACCAAAGGCCTTGCTTGCGGAGTAATTGGAACGACACTAGGTTGCAAAGTAGATCAGGACAATAGGCCACATTGTCTAGCTATATTATTCGGTTGCCACTTGCACTCCGTATGTTAAGGTGGACGCTCCTATATCCTTTAATCTATACTTGTGTATTACCAGCCTATATAAAGTCTCCAGGCGACGGTGGCCTATACGAGATAAAGCGATCGATATTGTTGAAGATGTGGCAAGTTGTGCCTGAATCGAGGATAGATGAGTATCGTAATAGGTACGTGTTTGGATTGGTATAGAAGGATGCTGCATTAAAGCTTGCTAAGATTTTAGTAATCTTTCGTCTATCTAGTTACTTATTATTAGCCTTAGTGATTCGCGTTAGAGTAGGAGTGTATAATAGTTTAATTCTTAGTGTTTAAGATCTTAGTCTCTTAAAAGCTCTTAGGGCTTCTTACAGCTCTAAGTCGTGCTCTAACTTAAATTAAATTAGCTTTGCCATAAAAGGCTTTAGCTTAAACTATTTAGGTTATTTTTCTAGAAATGCATAGAAGTAATTTCTTAGAGTATAACGCTAATTATAAGCGGGGTAGTGTTTACTACTAGCTATCGCTAGCTTGTAATTGCTCGTGGCAGACCGCTTAGTTCTGGTACTAAGACTATTATTTCGTTATTTAAGGGGTCTTCCCCTTGGTTTGAATAATACTGCTTTATCCACAAGAGAGGCGTCCCTCTCTGTAGCCTAGGTGGATTTACCACCTTTAGCGAGAAATAACTCTGCAGCAGCAAAAGCGCCTTTTTATTTGCCCTTATTTAGGTGCTGGAGATTTATATAGTCTTGGAAGAGTCTTATTATGCCTTCCCTAGAGACGGACGGGTCCTTTCTCTAGGTTAACTAAAAATTTATAACCTATTAAGAGGCAATATAATTAACTGCCTTTATAAAGTCTTCTTTAACTACGCTTAGCTACTAAAGCTCTCCTACCCCTTAGGTTTCTGCTTTAGTGGCCGCGTAATCATACTTATTTAGCCATGTGTGCCAGGTAGCTACGCTTCTTATGGGCTTAATCGCCTTATAATATCGGGTCCTTGCCCGCATTTGCTCATGCTCTAGGTTAACACTAACTCTAGCTATAAGATTACTAATCTATTACTTAATTAATAGCTCTGGTAAACAGCAATTCTTTTGTAGGTGGGCTAAAACTATTAATTGTAGGTAGATAACTACCTTATTAATGTTTGCCCTCTCCTCTTTGTATTCGCGATTGTTTATCTTATAGTCTTCTAGGAGTATCTTATAGATGTTAATATCGTCCTTATATGCCTTTGTGCCTTGCGTTGATAGTTACGATAGGTGTATTGGCGGGGTATTTGGGTTTGCAGTTACATAAGCTTGTGATACTTGGTAGAGGCTAATAGCGGGAGGCTTTGGCATAACGGGTTTCGTTTTCGGATTAATAGGTAAGTCTAGATTAATAATTTTCTAGATATTAAGTGGCTTGCATCGCATTTTGAGTTATTATAGCTATATAGTAAAGTTATTATTATTAGTTAAGATAACTATAGCGTCTTTAAGGGTAGATTACGCCATTGCAACCGGTCGTATTAAGGTAGTAAGACTCTTAATTATTAGATTTAATAGTGTTCTGTCACTTTAAGCTAATGCAATAATGAGAATTAATAGTTATAATAATTAATTAATGATGTTCGTGTTGTGTCTTGTTCGTGTTCTGTCAGACTGCTACCGAAGTCTTCTTTTCTTGGCGTAGGATTGCCCAGCCACCTTTACACTTTGAGTTTAGTGCAAAGTGCCATGTAATCGGACAATATATAAGTTTAACATGGATAGTTATTCTTATAAGTATAAGACTTAATTTATTACACGCGAAGATCTATAAGAGTAGTTTAATAATACTTACGCTACTACCTTTATAGCCTATATATTTTAAGTTATATTGGTGGTGGTGGAACCGCATCCGGAAATGGAGGTTTCCTGAGCAGGAAATAGAGGCTTGCTTGGCAACTCGCCGCTTTTATCTGGCCCGTGCACCGACCTTATTGTATATAAGCACGCTGCCCTTGCCGCTCTACCCTTCTCCATCTATCATCTCTATGCTCCCAGCACCCCCTTTCCTCCTAATTGGTCGCTCGGACTCCTTTGTGAGGTATTTTCCCACCTCTTGGCAAATCATGCGACCGTGCAATGCCCCGATGGCTCCAGTTTCCCCCTGCTTTGATGGGCCGACGACGAGGGTACTGCGCCGTGTCTAAGGCAATTCTCGTATCCTCCTTGATGCTCCGCAAGCGACTCTATTCCACTCTGGATTCAGCCGCGAAGGGCCGCTCGCCTTCCTCATGACTGAGCAGTGTTTATGGCATCTACCCTCGACTCCGGCACCGCCTGGGAACGAATTCCGGCCAACCCTTCGGTTCCCTCTTCCAGAAGAAGCCGCATACTTGCTCGTATCAGAGCTTGTCGACCTGCCACGTCATCGATCACGCGGGATGGCGACAGAAGCGCCTTGCACGCCGCGATAACGTCTGAGCGGCAGGGGTCAGACCCGTGCAATATCAGCTGGGCCCTCAACAGTTTCACGGAAATGCAAGCCTCGTGGAAACAATTGGCTCAGAATGCCGTTGCTGCAAAGTCAGTCCCACGAGAGCCAGACGAGGCAGACTCAGCTAGGCTACGACCCGCTGTTCGGCCGAGCAGGACGGTAGTGGCATGTACTCGCCCAGTCTGCACTCGACAGATTGTAGCCTGGGTCCGCATGACTGCTTGCATGACGGCAGGCTGCGTTCCGGCGTCACAGATTCAGCTACCTCTAACTGAATTTCGCATGATGCGTCTTCTGTGGATTTAGCGGGCATCTCTGCTGCTGTCTTGCCTCGAACTCGGTCGTTCGATTTTGTTGGCCTTCACCGGAGCAAAGTAGAGACAACGTAAACTGCCTCCTTCCGTAGTATATTCGCTCGCGAACGGCCTCCAATCCCCGCGCAGAGTTGCCAACAATCAATTAATCAAAAATTCGGGCTGAGATTGATTTGATTGATCGTCGAGGACCTCGAGTTACTAATTGATTAATTGATGGTCAATTTTAAGGCTTTTTAATTAATTGAAAAATCGCGCTAAGATAAAATGTGTATAGCACAAGCTAGACAGGGTCATCCCACTGCGATACCTGATAGATATCGTGCATCTCGAGCTCTGAGAGCTCTACTGGGAGCTCGCCGTCCGGGGTCTCCTGGGGTGGAGAGTATCCAGCTCTTAGCCAACTCCGTACGCACGTGATTGTGGAGAGCATTTAAGGGCTTATTTTTTAACGTTTTAGCTCTATTATATCGCTAACCTTAGAAAACATTCTCTTACAGTAACAAGAGGACGCTAGGATTAAGAGGAGATTAATAGTAAACTAAGAAAGGCAGGGATATCAATCGCGGAGAGATACCTAATATCTAATAGGATCTATATAGTATACGTGATCCTTAAGGACGCTAAGTTTGTTATGCCACTAGTAATTAAACTTATTAGTACTATTAATAAGTAAAGTAAAAGTTTTAGCTTTTAGAGGCTTAACGTGTAACTTAGCGTAGTTATTAATATTACTAACGCGCTTTACTTATTTACGTATAAGAGAGATAATAGAGCGGGCGTCTTCTAATTTATATATAGCCTAAAGCTCTTAGAATTGCTAATTAGCTTAATTAAGCTAAACTTTGTACTCTCTAGTCCATGCGTTAACAAAGTAGTACTTATAGTAAGGGTAGAGGACTGTAGAGGCGTAATAAATAAACGTCTTTTTAAGGAGCTTGTAATACTTTAAGAGCTTTAAGTAGGCTATAGTTACGTTAATCTTTAAGTAGTCCTTTAGAGCGTCAGGCTTATTAAAATTAATATCTTAAAAGCTCTTAACAAGCTGCTCGAAGTGGGAGAGAAGGTACTTAAAAGTAGGGTATACCTTATAAATTGCACTAAAATAGCTAGAGTCGCTACAGCCTTTAAGTCTCTTTGTAGCCTCCTTTAAGAGCTAGAGGACTTCGATATACTAACTAATTATAGCCTAATTAGTAGTAGTAAGGCTTTTTATAAGTACTTTATTAACAAGAGCCCTACCGCGCGCGTAAGCTAAGGACTTATCCTATAGCGCCTTCTTTACCCTATAATTAATAAGAGCATTAATTACGCGGTGGAGAAGGACTACTCTCTTTATATAGTTAAGGTAGCTATTTTAGTAAGTAATAACAGGCTTAATAAGTTTAAAGAGCTATAAAGGCTTTCCTACCTTGCGTGTTAAACGTTAAAAGTTGTTAAAAAGGTTATGTTACTAAGGCGTTAATATTAAGTATATAACGTCTATAAGGACTTTAATAAGGCCCTTTTTTTACTACTCGCGTAGGTATTTCTCCTTAAGTCTAAACTATAAGGTGTTATTATTAAAGGCGTCTTTATTAGTTCTAAATATTATAGTTTACCCTACTAAGTTAAGCGAGTGAGGTGAGTAGTAAAGGCGTTAGTCCTATAGGGTAAAGCTGTAATAGGCGCCCAGCGTCTTAAGGGCTATATTATTATTTATCGTATTATTAAGTATAAAGTACCTAACTAAGCTACTGTTAATACTAAAGGCCTGTAGCGTTTTAATAATAACTATAGCGACTTTCTCGCCTATATACGCACTACTAAGTTAAGGGAGGGCAAGAGGCAGGTTATAGAGCTTACTACGACTATTAACGTAGTAAGTAACAAGCCTACAAAACGCACTCTTGTCGCCTTTTATAGACTAGCTATTAAAGCTAATATAGATTTTGCTAAGGGCGCGAGCAAGCTTAGTTTATATATAAAGCTATAAATTTGCGTATAACCTTAATAGGAAGGTAGCGATAGTTATATAGCTTTAAAAAGTAGCTAGCTTAGCCTCTAAGTTAGTGGCGCGTAAGAGCTTTTAAAAGAATAGCGTCTCTACTTCGCGTAGTAGGTAATTATTTTTAGTAAGCTAGCTAATTAGAGCAAGTTAAAAATGCTATTAATTAAAGTTTTCTAGGGCGTTAGACACCTCTTGCGGCACGCTAACGCTGGCGCTTATAAGGCTAGTAAGAGTACGCTGCCCTAACTCTAATGGAGTTAACTATTTACCTGGGCGAAAGTGCCTATGGCCTGGCCGTCTCTGCTCTACATGGTTCCATGCCGACGATGTAGAGCTTGTCGTCTCTTTAATAAATTAATTACTAGGTACTTTGTGTATATAGTAATAGTGGCAGACGAAAAATATACGCTGCATATTTGCCTAGAAAGCGACGCGATACCTGTAATTATAGAGCAAGGACTTCTTAAACCTCTGCGTACGCAGAGGCTTTGTATACTATAGTAATCTTACCTAGTTAATACTATTAAAGTTATTAGTAAACTAAGCGTTAAATTCGAGCCCAGGGCTGTTAGAGCTAGGTAAGGAGGTAACTAAGAGAGTAATAGCAGCCCTACTTAACGTAGCTTAAGAAGACAGCGTTAGTGTCTCTAGTAGCTTACGAAAGGGCGTTAATACGTTTAAGGGCCTTAAAAGTGTGTTAATTAAGAGTAGAGACTCTATATTAAAAGCTATAGCGTTAAGGTCCTGGAGCTTAGTCTTAAAGCTCTAGCTACCCTAAGTTACTAGCGGGTCCTGTATACTTTATAAGCTAGGCGCGACGACTAGTAACGCTACTAGCCTTTTTACTATACTTAGAAAGCTCCTTTTACTTTTATTTTGTAAACCTAAGGCTATTATATACGTGTAAGAGAGAGGGTGCGAGAGAGTGTAGGAGGAGGGTAAGAGAGAGTATTAATAGAGAGGGCAAACGCGCTAAAATTAGGGTGTTAAGCTAGCTAATTACCTAATTAGGAAATTACTAAAAACACTAAATAACTAACACTAATAATACGTATAATTAACTATACTTATTAATATTACTACTTTAAAAGGCCTTCTCAGCGTTAAATACGGCGTAAAAATAGATCAAAAGAATTAATCAATCAATCAAAAAAAAATAGGAAAAAACTGAACTGATTAATTATGGAGAGAGAGAGAGATTGATTTGATTGATAGGATCAATTTGAGCAAAAATACTAATTGATTGATAGATTGATTGATTGTTGGCAACTCTGTCCCCGCGCCACCTCTGCCCTCTGCCTCCCATCCTTCGGTTGAACCCCTTTCGGATTCGGATTTGGACCCGCTCCCTGATTCATGCTGATGCCGGATATGCTTGCCCGGTCACGTCACAAATTACCAGCAAGGCAACTGAGCCGCCTAGGACGCTTTGCTAGTGTCTCAGCACGAGGGAGCAGACCTGGTTGTAACTTCAGCTAGACAAACTGGACACTCAGCAATCTTCCAGGATTAGCTTCCCCACGGGAGCCGATTGGTCTCGACACGTTCAGTTCCTGTAGAGGATCACATTAGACAGGCATGGCAGATTACGAACCACAATTCGAATGAGCAAATGGCAGTCAAGCCATACATCAGCCGAATTGCACTGCCTGGTGGTTGGGGCTTTAGGTGCACGCACGGCAAAGTTGCACTCCGGTGCTTCAGCTCTGATAAAATGAAGGGCCATAGTGGGCCTTCGGGCCTGAAAAGGGCATATGTGTGTGTGTCTACTTCCCTGCAAAGCTGAGTCCGCGTTACGAAAAGCCTCGACGAGAGTTTGAGCCCAGGTGTGGGTTTCGGGGTCGCCGACGAGGTGACTATGCGTGAGAGGTTCGCCCTGAACAGCATGCTATTGAAGGTGCACGCGACATGGACTTCTGCTTGCATGACCTTGAAGCGACCCTCGACAGAGAGGCGAGCTGTATGTTGGGAAATGCCCTGCCACATGCAGCACTGGCTCTGCAACATCCTGTACCCAAGATGAGGATCTGCGGAATGGTCACCAACATCCCGTCCGAGAGGAAAAGGGGGTTTATGGGAAGGTTGCATCGCCCCCGCCACCGAATCTGACTCTAACCTGGCGGTTCGTGGCGTCCCGACCGTCGTTTCGCATAGACTGCTGACTGCTGTCTGCCAGAGGGCTAAGGTTATTTCAAACCAGCTTTTCGACCACCTAGTTAGCATGTAGCCGCGGAAGCTGTTGCCTACTTAAACTGTTGCAATTCCCACTTCTTCGAACCATCAGAACGCTTCAAAGCGACGACAGCAGCAATGGGAACATGCAACCCGCCTTTTTCTCATCTTCCGATCAAGATTCGATTCGTCCATGAAAATCTTCCTAAGGCGAAATATCGAATTGTATCCCGGAGTTACTTTTTAGCGTTTCAGCGGCAGAGTTGCCAACAATCAATCAATCTATCAATCAATTAGTATTTTTGCTCAAATTGATCCTATCAATCAAATCAATCTCTCTCTCTCTCCATAATCAATCAGTTCAGTTTTTTCCTATTTTTTTTGATTGATTAATTGATTCTTTTAATCTATTTTTACGCCGTATTTAACGCTGAGAAGGCCTTTTAAAGTAGTAATATTAATAAATATAGTTAATTATACGTATTATTAGTGTTAGTTATTTAGTGTTTTTAGTAATTTCCTAATTAGGTAATTAGCTAGCTTAACACCCTAATTTTGGCGCGTTTGCCCTCTCTATTAATACTCTCTCTTACCCTCCTCCTACACTCTCTCGCACCCTCTCTCTTACACGTATATAATAGCCTTAGGTTTACAAAATAAAAGTAAAAGGAGCTTTCTAAGTATAGTAAAAAGGCTAGTAGCGTTACTAGTCGTCGCGCCTAGCTTATAGAGTACATAGGACCTATCGGCAACTTAGGGTAGCTAAAGCTTCGAGACTAAGCTCTAGAATCTTAACGCTATAGCTTTTAACGTAAAGTCTTTGCTCTTAATTAACACGCTTTTAAGGCCTTTAAATGTATTAACGCCCTCTTATAGGCTACTAAAGACACTAACGCTATCCTTTTAAGCTACGTTAAATAAGGCTGCTACTGCTCCCTTAGTTATCTTCTTACCTAGCTCTAACAGCCCTAGGCTTAAATTTAACGCTTAGTTTACTAATAACTTTAACAGTATTAACTAGGCAAAGTTACTATAGTATATAAAGCCTCTGCGTACGTAGAGGTTTAAGAAGTCCTCGCTCTATAATTACAGGTATCGCGTTGCTCTCCGGGCAAATATGCAGCGTATATTTTTCGTCTACCGCTATTACTATATACACAAAGTACCTAGTAATTAATTTATTAAAGAGACGACAAGCTCTACATCGTCGGCATGGAACCATGTAGAGCAGAGACGGCCAGGCCATGGGCACTTTCGCCTAGGTAAATAGTTAACTCCATTAGAGTTAGGGCAGTGTACTCTTGCTAGCCTTATAAGCGCTAGCGTTAGCGTGCCGCAGGAGGTGTCTAACGCCCTAGGAAACTTTAATTAATAGCGTTTTTAACTTGCTCTAATTAGCTAGCTTACTAAGAATAATTACCTACTACGCGAAGTAGAGACGCTGTCTTTTTAAGAGCTCTTACGCGCCGCTAACTTAGAGGCTAAGCTAGCTACTTTTTAAAGCTATATAACTATCGCTGCCTTCCTATTAAGGTTATACGCAAATTTATAGCTTTATATATAAACTAAGCTTGCTCGCGCCCTTAGCAAAATCTATATTAGCTTTAATAGCTAGTCTATAAAAGGTGGTAAGAGTGCGTTTTATAGGCTCGTCGCTTACTACGTTTGTCCGATTATATAGCCTCTATCTGTTGTGGATATAAGGCTGGAGCACTCTCTCTTTTGTACTATTCTAAATAGGGCTAGCGCTATAGCGGCACTTATTTAGAGCCTCGCACACATTTGCATTCCAGGAACACAGAACACGAACATTATTAATCAATTATCACATCTATTAAATTCTCATTATTGCATTATCTTAAAGTAATAGAACACTATTAAATCTAATAATTAAGAGTTTTATTACCTCCGCCAAGCCAATTGTAATGGCCCTATCGACCCTTAGAGATGTCCGATTACATGGCCCTTTGCACAAGCAAAGGTAGCTGGCGCAACCCTACACAAAGAGACCTTGCCAGCAGTCTGGTTCATCCGCATAATTCCGGGCGGAACAAAGGGCAACTCTCCTTAATCAACGGAAATAGATTAGCGTATTAGTGGAAGACATAAGGATATAAAAGCCTTATATTCTTACAGGAATATAGATAACAGACACAATAATTTATACCTTAATTTATCTTATTAGATTACCTCTCTAATCTAACAATTAAGAGTCTCACTGCCTTAACCAACACTACCATCAATCAAGCTAATCGTAATGGCCTTATCAACTCTTAGAGATCCTACAGTGATCCTGACTAACTATATAAATTACACGCCATGGCTGAAACAGCTTAAAACAAGATGCTAATTCCTTAAGGTCTGGAACATTATCGACCCAGCGCTAATAGATGAACCAAAGCAGAAACCCGCCATACCGATACCGCTGTTAATAGGCAACTACCAGCTAAACGCCGTCTATACGAATGCGAACCTAAATAACGTACTAATATTACTATCTTATCTATCGCCGGCAGGCGCGAAAGCATACAAAGACGATAGCAACTACTATAAAGGACAGCTCGAGATCTATAAGGTTATGGATTAAGCCTATCAGGAAGAAAAGGTAGACCTTAATAAGGTAGTTACCTTTCTTTAATTAATAATCTCCGCGCATCTGCAGAATAACTACTACATTCCTAAAAAAATAATTAAGTAATAGATAAATAACCTTACGATTATAGTTGGGGTTGACCTGTAAGACGAATATAAATAATTAAGAATAAGGTATTAAGAAGCGCTTAAGCCAATAAGAACGGCTGGATTATGGGCTACATGGCTCTCTGAGTACGATTACGTAGCCACAGAAGTAGAGACTAATTAGGTCCTAGAGCTTTAAAGGCTAGACTCCGTAAAAGAAGACTTTATAAAGGCAGTTGTCCATGTCGCACCTATGTAGGTGACGACCTTTTAGTAATATGGAAGCAAGGATATAGCTGTCTTACGAAAGCACACAATAAAACTCTTCTAAGACTATATAATTTTATAGCACCTAACTAAGGGTAAATAAAAGGGCGCTTTTGCTGCTGCAGGGTCATCTCTCGCTAAAGGTGGTGAACCCACCTAGGCCACAGATAGGGACGCCTCTCTTGTGGATAAAGCAGCATTATCTAAAAGTTAGGGAAGACCTTAGAATTATAAATAATAAAACAATAATTAACGTACTAGAACTAAGTAATTACCTTAGAGCCTTAAGCTAATAATAGTTAGTAGCAATTACTGCCTTGCTTATAAACTACGCTATAGTCTTTAAGACTGTTTCTATGCCTTTTTAGATAAGCAGCTAGACTGGTTCACACTAAACCCTCTTATAGTAAAGCTGGTTAAGCTTAGGCTAGAACATGATACCGACTTCCAAGAGAAGTTAAAAAGAACAAAAAAGGCTAAATTACAGACACCTAAAATTAAATAATTACACACTCCTACTTTACCTCGAATTACTAAGGCTAATAATAAATGACTAGATGGACGCAAGATTACTAAAATCCTAGCGAGCTTTAACGCCGCATCCTTCTATACCAACCTAAACACGTACCTATTGCGACGCTCAGCCATACTTAATTTAGGCACAACCTGCTATATCTTTAACGACATTAATCGCTTTGTCTTATACCGGCCACCGGCGCCAGGAGACTTTATATAGGCAGGGAATACATAAATATAGATTAAAGGATATAGGAGCGTTTATCTTAACGTATAAAGTGCAAATAGAAATTAATTAATATAGCTAGATAATATAGCCTATTGCCCTAATTTACTCTGCAACCTTATATTATTCTAATTACTCTAGAGGCAAGGCCTTTAGTGGGATATAAGAGCAGACCTAACGACTCTAAAAAGAAAAGACAATACTATGCTAGCAGAATTCTAAGAGCTATATATACAGTGGGTCTTAGAACATAGGATAAGGCTAGTAGGTAGTATTCCTACTAATGCTGCGCACGCCACTCACAAGACTAATACACGCACTAAATAAAGACTACAGAAGGCAAACGCGTGGACCTAGCACTAATAATTAGGCTATCTAGGCCCTTAGGCCCTCGAACACCTCGTGTAGTAATCTAAGAGGGTAAGGATTAAAGGTCTTCTTATAGTTAAATATAACGCCTATAGTAAAGCAAAACTGAAACGGCAAATTCGCTGGCAAGCCAGGGAACTAATAGAAGGTCCTGGCGAGCGAGTCGTAATCGATTTTCACGACTATAAAGCAGACAGCTCAACAAGAGAGAAGAGCTAAATACTAATTACTAATTAATTCTCCAGCTTTGCATAGGACTTCTACTTTAAGGATAATTATCTAGCACGTTTAATTATTAAATTACTTAGCACCTTTATACGGTTTATAAAAGTACAATACAATATTACAGTAAAAGTAATTAAATCTAATAATAAGATCTTCTTTATTAAGGTAAATATTAAGAAGTGGTGCTTAGCGCAAGGCATTAAGATTAAGTCTTTAGCACCTAATACTTAAGCACAAAATAGAGGAGCTAAACGCTTAGGGGGTGTAATTAAGGAGAAAGCGCGCGCGATGCGACTTAACTCTAACCTACCCTAGTAGATATGGCCTAAGATTACCTAAGCCGCAGTTTACTTGTACAATTAAACGCTAAACTACGCCAATTGATAGCGATCTCTATATAAAGTGTTCTTTACGATAGTAGCCTGTTAGAACGGCATTATTACCCAACTAAAGAAGCCTAATTAAGCTTACCTAAAAGTATATAGCTGCAAAGCCTTTACGATAACTAACGATACAAAACGCAGCAAAAGTAGGCTTTAGAGGCTTAACCTTAAAGCATGGATTAGCTACTTTATTAGCTACAAATTAACTAACATCTAGAGAATATAGATTCCCTCTCTAGTAAAGACAATTAGTACTCGCGACGTAATATTCGATAAGGATACTATGTTCTTAGGCAAAACTAAAGACCTAATAGAAAACCTTATGTACAGCATATTAGAAGAAATAGTAGCCTAGGTACGATTAGTAGAATTACCTCCCTTACCTTAATAAGAGCATGCCACTGAGTCCTTCTTTAAGGATAAGCTAATTAGTAAAGCGCTAGAGGAAGAGGTTAAAGGAGCTCCTAAGTATAGGCAAGGCAGGAAAGTTAGGTGCAAATATTTAACACCTCCCTTAACGCCGCTACTAGTGACACTCCTTACACAATTAATGGCAGGAGGCGATTAAGCTATACTACCCTAAAGAGTGCAAACAGGGCAGTTGCAAACAAGCCTATAAGCCATAGCCTTTATGGCAGGCACTAAAGCCAGCAATAGTGGTAAATATAAAGGCAAGGCTCGCGATAAGGCGCAGCTTTAATAAATAATTATATTAAGAAGCTACATCGAAGCGTGCTTCTAGAGCCACCCACATGCCGAAGCAAGCTCGAAGATCACCCTCTCTATAATATGTGGAAGGAAGCAGAACGTTCCCATCTATAGAGCTATAAGGAAATAAAGTCCTAGAGTGAGGTTACAATCGCTCTAGTAAAAGTGGCAGGCTATTAAATCCTCGACTGCATGTGGGTATATACCTACAAGTTTAATAAGTATTATTAATTATAGAAGTGCAGGGCAAGGCTGGTGGTGCGAGGCAATTAATAGTAGCACCTTACCTTGTAAGAAACCTATGCCGTAACACTTACAGGACAATTATTCCGCATGCTTATAGTAATTATAGCTTGTTTTAACCTAGAACTTATCTAATACGACGTTACTAACGCGTTTGTCCACGCGAAGCTGGATAAAGAAATCTATATAAGAATGCCTTGCGGCTACTCGCGAGCAGGCACAGTCCTTAAACTATATAAAGCACTGTACGGACTGCGCATATCTCTATTACTCTGGCAAAGAGAGTTCACGTTAACACTCCGTGATATTGGCTTTAAAGTAGTACCCTACGAGCCATGCTACCTTATTAAGGATGGCATTATCATCTTCTTTTATATGGATAACATTATTATTACGTATAACAAGTTATAAAAGCAAGCTGCTAAAGCTAGTCTCGTAATAATAAGTACCAAATTCACACTCACGGGTGGCAAAGACCTGCAGTGGTTTTTAGGAATTAAAATTATCAAGAACCGCTCGAGCAGAAAGATCTAGCTTTTATAAGCTTTATATATTAATAAAATATCGCGCCTTATTAATTACCATGAGATTCGCCATAATACCCTAATAGGTCTAATCGAATTGCTCCTAAGGACAGGACTAGCTAGTAAGGGTAAGATTAATAGATACTAGCGCAAAGTCGGATTAATTCTCTATACTATAGTTATATCTTAACTAGATATCGCCTTTGCAAGCTCCCGATTATCACGATTCTTATCTAACCTAAGTAAAGAGCACTAAGCGGCTGCTAACTAAGTTTTCCTCTATCTTGCTAACACTAAATTACTAGGTCTTTAGCTTAGGGGTGTAGATACTTTAGAAGTGGCAAGTAACGTATCCTTTGCTAACAACACACTCGATCGCAAGAGCTCGCAAGGATACATTATTAAGCTATTTAGTAGCCTGATCGCCTGGAAAGCAAACAAGCAAGATACAGTCACTACATTAATAACTAAAGCCGAATTACTAGCACTATCGCAAGTGGCTAAGGAGGCTTTATTCACATCGCGATTGCTAAAGGAACTAAAGATTAACCTTAGCAATTCCCTCATCACAATTAATTATAATAATTAGCAAACAATCTAACTTATTACTAAAGAAATTGCTAAGTTGCAGACCAAGCTCCGTTATGTAAATATCCACAATTATTAGCTGAGACAAAGAGGTCGCACTAGGGATAATTAAAGTGGACTATTAACGCTTAGAGGATATAGTCGCTAATAGACTTACAAAGGCCCTGCTAGTAAACAAATAGAGCAAGTTTCTGCATAAACTAGGACTTAAAGATATATTAGACAAGATCACTAATTAAGAGGTTACCCTGTAGGATCTCCAGCAGAGGATAGAGGCCTTTAAGTTAGAATAATAGACAACTGCGAAGGTCTAGCTTGAGGATAAGCCTAAGCTAAGGGGGTGTGTCCAATTACATGGCCCTTTGCACAAGCAAAGGTAGCTGGCGCAACCCTACACAAAGAGACCTTGCTAGCAGTCTGGTTCATCCGCACAATTCCGGGCGGAACAAAGGGCAACTCTCCTTAATCAACGGAAATAGATTAGCGTATTAGTGGAAGACATAAGGATATAAGAGCCTTATATTCTTACAGGAATACAAACAACAGACACAACAATTTATACCTTAATTTATCTTATTAGATTACCTCTCCAATCTGACAAGAGATCCCATAGTAATCCTAACTAACTACACGAACTACACACTGTAGCTAAACTAGCTAAAAATAAAATCTTAATTCCTAAAGGTCTGGAACATTATCAACCCAGCGCTAATAGATAAACCAAGACAGAAACCCGCAATGCCGATACCTCCCGCGATAGGCAACTACCAGCCAAGCACGGCGTATACGACTGCGAATCTAAACAATATGCCAACAATGCCCTTATATCTATTAATGGCAGGCGCGAAAGCATATAAAGACAATAGCGATTATTATAAAGGATAGCTAGAAATATATAAGATTATGAATCGCGAATACCAAGAGGAACAGGTTAGCCTAAACTAAGTAGTTACTATTATTTAATTAATAGTTTCTGCGTATCTCTAGAATAACTACTGCCTCTTAGATTAATTAATTAGGTAGTGGATTAATAACCTTATAATTATAGTTAGGGTAGACCTGCAAGACAAATACAGACGATTAAAGGCAAGATACTAAGAAGCCCTTAAGCTAATAAGAATAGCTAGATTATAGGCTACATAGCTATCTAAGTACGATTATGCAGCCACAGAAGTAGAGACTAATTAGGTCCTAAAGCTTTAAAGGCTAGACTTAGTTAAAGAAGACTTTATAAAGGCAGTTATCTATGTCGCACTTATGTAGGTAACGACCTTCTAGCAATATAGAAGCAAGGATATAGCTGTTTTATGGAAGCACATAATGAAACTCTTTTAAGACTATATAATCCTATAGCACCTAATTAAGGGTAAATAAAAGGGCGCTTTTGCTACTGCAGGTTTATCTCTCGCTAACAGTAGTGAATCCACCTAGGCCACAGACAGGGACGCCTCTCTTATGGATAAAGCAGCAATATTAAAACATTAGGGTAGATCTCGTAAACAATAAAATAATGGTTAACGTACTAGAGCCAAGCGGTCCGCGATTATAGATAATAAGCTAGCGATAGTTAGTGGCCTTAAGTGCCTTGCTTATAAATAACGCTATAGTTTATAAGACTGCTTCTACGCTTTCCTAGACAAATAACTAGAATAGTTTAGGCCAAAGCCGAGCATGGTTGCCCTAATTAAGTTTAGGCTAGAGAATAACCCTGCGCTTTAAGAAAGCCTAAGGATAATAAAGAGGGCTAGATTACAGGCACCTACAATTAAATTATCGCATACTCCTACTCTAACTCGAATTACTAAGGCTAATAATAAGTAACTAGATAGACGCAAGATTACTAAAATCCTAGCAAGCTTTAACGCCGCATCTTTCTACACTAAATTAAATATATACCTATTGCGATGCTTAGCCATACTTAATTTAGGCATAACCTGCCATGTCTTTAATAATATTAATCGCTTTATCTTATACCAGCCACCGGCGCCAGGAGACTTCATATAGGCAGGGAATACACAAATATAGATTAAAGGATACAAGAGCGTCTATCTTAATATATAGAGTGTAAGCGGTAATTAAATAATATAGCTAGATAATATAGCCTATTGCCCTAATTTGCTCTGCAACCTTATATCGTTCTAATTACTCTAGAGGCAAGGCCTTTGGTGGGATATAAGGGCAGACCTAATAACTCTAAAGAGAAGAGACAATACTATGCTAGCAGAACTCTAAGAATTGCATAGATAATAGGTATTAGAACACAGAACAAGGCTAGTAGGTAGTATTCCTACTAATACTACGCACGCCACTCACAAGACCAACACACGCACTAAACGAAGACCGCAGAAGGCAAACGCATAGACCTAGCACTAGCGATTAGGCTATCTAGGCCCTTAGGCCCTCGAATACCTCGTGTAGTAATCTAAAGGGGTAAGGATTAAAGGTCTTCCTACGGTAAAATGTGACGCCTGCGGCAAAGCAAAACTAAAACGGCAAATACGCCGGCAAGCCAGGGAGCGAACTAAAGGTCCTGGCGAGCGAGTCGTAATCGATTTTCACGACTATAAAGCAGACAGCTCAACAAGAGAGAAGAGCTAAATACTAATTACTAATTAATTCTCTAGCTTCGCATGGGACTTCTACTTTAAAGATAACCACCTAGCATGGTTAATTATCAAATTACTTAGCACCTTTATACGGTTTATAGAAGTATAATATAACGTTACGGTGAAAGTAATTAAATCTAATAACAAGATCTTCTTTATTAAGGCTAATATTAAGAAGTGGTGCGCGGCGCAAGGTATTAAGATTAAGCCTTTAGCACTAGATACTTAAGTATAAAATAGAAAAGTAAAACGCTTAAGGGGTGTAATTAAGGAGAAAGCGCGCGTAATGCGACTTAACTTTAATTTACTATAGTAGATATAGCCTAAGATTACGCGAACCGTAGTCTACCTATATAATTAAATGCTAAACTACACTAACTAATAGCGATCTCTATATAAAGTGTTCTTTACAATAGTAGCCTTTCAGAACGGCATTGTTACCTAACCAAAGAAGCCTAATTAAGCTTACCTAAAAGCATATAGCTGCAAAGCGTTTGCGATAACCGACAACATAAAACGCGGCAAAAGCAGGCTTTAGAGGCTTAACCCTAAAGCATAGATTAGCTACCTTATTAGCTACAGATTAACTAACATCTAGAGAATATGGATTCCCTCTCTAGCAAAGACGATCAGTACTCGCGATGTAATATTTGATAAGGATACTGTATTCTTAGGCAAAACTAAAGACCTAATAGACAACCTTATGCACAGCATATTAGAAGAAATAGTAGCCTAGGTGCGATTAGTAGAGTTACCTCCCTCACCTTAACAAGAGCATGCCACTGAGTCCTTCTTTAAGGATAAGACAATTAGTAAAGCGCTAGAGGAAGAGGCTCCTAAGTGCAGGCAAGACAGGAGAGCTAGGTACGAATATCTAACGCCTCTATTAACGCCGCCACTAGTGACACTCCTTGCACAACTAATAGCAGGAGATAATTAAGCTATACTACTATAAATAGTGTAAATAGGATAGTTGCAAACAAGCCCATGGGCTATAGCCTTTATAGCAGGCACCGAAGCCGGCAGTAGTGGCAAATACAAAGGCAAGACTCTTAATAAGGCGCAGCTTTAACAAATAATTATATTAGGCAAGAAGCCACATCAAAGTGTGCTTCTAGAGCCACCCACATGCTAAAGCAAGCTCGAAGATCACCCTCTTCATGATATGTAGAAGGAAGCAGAACGATCCTATCTATAGAGCCATAAGGAAATGAAGTCTTAGAGCGAGGTCGCAGTAGCTCTAGTAAAGGCAGCAGGCCATCAAATCCTTGACTGCATGTGGGTATATACCTACAAATTCGACAATACACTCGATCGCAAGAGTTCACAAGGATACGTTATTAAATTATTTAGCGGCCTAATTACCTGGAAAGCAAGCAAGCAAGATATAGTTACTATATTAATAATAAAGGCTAAACTTCTAGCGCTTTTATAAGTAGCTAAGGAGGCTATCTTCACTTCACGATTACTCTAGGAGCTCTAGATCACTGTAAGCAATCGCCTAATTATAATTAACTACGACAATTAATAGACTATTTGTCTTATTACTAAAGAAATCGCAAAGCTGCAGACCAAGCTCCGCTATATAAATATCCACAATTATTAGCTAAGACAAGAAGTTACACTTGGGATAATTAAGGTAGACTATTAACGCTTAGAGGACATGGTTATAGATAGACTTATAAAGGCCCTGCCAGTGAACAAATAGAGCAAGTTTCTGAATAGGCTAGGACTTAAAGATATATTAGACAAGATTACTAATTAAGAGGTTGCCCTATAGGATCTATAGCAAAGGATAGAGGCCTTTAAGTTAAAATAATAGACAGATGAATAATGCGAAGGTCTAGCTTGAGGATAAGCCCAAGCTAAGGGGGTGTGTCCAATTATATAGCCTCTATCTGTTGTGGATATAAGGCTAGAGCACTCTCTCTTTTGTACTATTCTAAATAGGGCTAGCGCTACAGCGGCACTTATTTAGAGCCTCGCACACATCTGCATTCCAGGAACACAGAACACGAACATTATTAATTAATTATCACATCCATTAAATTCTCATCATTGCATTATCTCAAAGTGACAGAACACTATTAAATCTGACAACGTTAATAGTCGTGGCAAGCACTGCGACCTGCCTTTTGCCCTCCCTTAACTTAGTAGTGCGCATATAGGCGAGAAAGTCGCTATAGTTATTATTAAGACGCTACAGGCCTTTAGTATTAATAGTAGCTTAGTTAGGTACTTTATACTTAATAATGCGACAAATAATAATACAGCCCTTAAGGCGCTAGGCGCCTATTATAGCTTTACCTTATAGGACTAACGCCTCTGCTGCTTACCTTACTTGCTTAACTTAGTAGGGCAAACTGTAATATTTGGAACTAATAAAGACGCCTTTAATAACAACACCTTATAGTTTAGACTTGAGGAGAAATACCTACGCGAGTAGCAAGAAAAGGGCCTTATTAAAGTCCTTATAGACGTTATACACTTAATATTAACGCCTTAGCAACATGACCTTTTTAACAACTTTTAACGTTTAACACGCGAGGTAGGAGAGCCTCTATAGCTTTTTAAACTTATTAAGCCTGTCGTTACTTGCTAGAATAGCTATCTTAACTTTATAGAAAGAGTAGTCTTCTTTTACCGCGCAATTAATGCTCTTATTAATTATAGGGTAGAGAAGGCGTTACGGGATAAGTCCTTAGCTTACGCGCGCGGTAGGGCTCCTGTTAATAGAGCACCTATAAAAAGCCTTACCGCTACTAATTAGGCTATAATTAGTTAGTATATTAAAGTCCTCTAGCCCTTAAAGGAGGCTACAAAGAGACTTAAAGGCCGTGGCGACTCTAGCTATTTTAGTGTAATCTACGAGATATACCCTACTTTTAAGTACCTCCTCTCCTACTTTAAGCAGCTTGTTAAGAGCTTTTAAGATATTAATTTTAATAAGCCCGACGCTCTAGAGGACTACTTAAAGATTAACGTAACTATAGCCTACTTAAAGCTCTTAAAGTATTACAAGCTCCTTAAAAAGACGCCTGTTTATTACGTCTCTATAGTCCTCCACCCTTACTATAAGTACTACTTTGTTAACGCATAGACTAGAGAGTATAAAGTTTAGCTTAATTAAGCTAATTAGCAATTCTAAGAGCTCTAAGCTATATATAAATTAGAGGACGCTTGCCCTATTGTCTCTCTTACGCGCAAACGAGTAAAGCGCGTTAGTAATATTAATAACTACGCTAAGTTACACGTTAAGCCTCTAAAAGCTAAAACTTCTACTCTACTTATTAATAGTACTAACAAGTTTAATTGCTAGTGGCATAACGAACTTAGCGTCCCTAAGGATCACGCATACTATATAGATTCTATTAGGTATTAGGTATTTCTCCGCGATTAATATCCCCGCCTTTCTTAGTTTGCTATTAATCTCCTCTTAATCCTAGCGTCCTCTTGTTACTGTAAGAGAATATTTTCTAAGGTTAGCGATATAATAGAGCCAAAACGTTAAAAAATAAGCCCTTAAATGTTCTCTACAATCACGTGCGTACGGAGTTGGCTAAGAGCTGGATACTCTCCACCCCAGGAGACCCCGGACGGCGAGCTCCCAGTAGAGCTCTCAGAGCTCGAGATGCACGATATCTATCAGGTATCGCAGTGGGATGACCCTGTCTAGCTTGTGCTGTACACATTTTATCTTAGCGCGATTTTTCGATCAATTAATTAATTAATTATCAATCAAAAAGCCTTAAAATTGACTATTAATCAATCAATCAGTAACTCGAGGTCCTCGACGATTAATCAAATCAATCTCAGCCCGAATTTTTGATTGATTGATTGTTGGCAACTCTGTTCAGCGGAGCCGTTTTACCTACCCCCGGCCCATCCGGGGCACCCCCGATAAGGCGGTGGCGTTGCCGAGCCGCCGCGATGGCAGACCTGCCCCCGTACGACACCGAGGAAAACCTCCCTGCGGCCCCACGAAAGTCTACTCGCACATCAAAGCCATCGACAAGAGCAACAGACACGCAACAGTACCCCACAACCACAAGCCAGACGAATACGACACACCGGGCAAGCACGGCGACGCCAGAAACCGAACAACGAGCAACACAGCCAACACAAAATGAGGCGACAGAGTTCCAGAAGGCTATGCGATCCATGTACCAATTGCTTAAGACAATGGAAAACACAAGACAGCAGGACCGGAAAGAAATGGCAGAGACGCTGGGCAAGATGCGAGACGAACACGCTACGCAGATGGAAAACATGACGAGAGAGATAGCGGAGCTTAAAAAGAAGTTCAACGAGCAAGTGCGGATTCTAAAAGAAGAGACTCAGGGGCTAGTGGATAAGGTCGAAACGCTAACACAGCTCGCAAAAGTAAACACAATCGCCAGTGGCGCACCCTCATACGCCAACGTGGCGCGCACACCCCCAGACAACCAACCTAGCAACATACAAGCCATCCCCACGACATCCTCGCCATCACTGACGACCGATACTATGTACTGCACAATCGACACGTCAAGAGTGGAGGAAACAGACAGAGAAGAGGTGCAGCCAGGGAGGCTTCGTCGGGTGATTGAAAGGGCAATGCAGGCAACGGAAGGCCAAGAGAAATGGCGCTGCGTCGCGGTAGCCAGAGACCCCAGGAACGCCAACAAGATTAGGATAATTGGCAGAGACGAAACTGAACTCCAAGCAATCAAGGCAGCGGCCCAAAAGATAACCACAAAGGGAGTACGGGTACTGCGCGACCAACTATATCGAGTCAAGATCGACAATGCCAACAGATCGGCAATCCTCGATGCCAACGGTGACATACAGACAGGCCTTATGACAGCTCTAGGAGAGGAAAACGGGGTGAGCATCGCGAAAATGGACTGGCTGAGCCGCAAGGATAACGGAAAAGCATACGGGTCAATGGTCATATATGTCACAAATAACAATGATGCAGCACGTCTGCTACAGGAACAATACTTCCACATCGCAGGCGAGTCGGCCTACGCCAGACCCTTCGAATCCCGTACAGGCCCTACACAGTGTTACAAGTGCCAACAATTGGGACACAAGGCATTCCAGTGCACAGGGACCCAGACATGCGCCCGATGCGCAGGCAAAGAACACCATCACAGTACGTGCGAAGTTACAGTCCCGAAGTGCATACCATGCGGAGGTCCCCACGAGTCTTTTTCCAAGAACTGCAGGATGCTATACCCGGGACAACATGAATAAGAAGCTGCAAATACTACAACTGAACACGGCGAAGCGGCATACGGTACACCACAGCGTCATGAACGATGCTAACCTCCAGGAGTATAGCGTGATAGCTATTGCTGAACCCCCGGCATGGAAAGACCTAGTGGGTATCAAAACAACGCCGATGGCACACTGGAACTGGACCAAATTCATACCAACGTCTCATCGGAACGATAGATGGGGCATACGGAACATGATGTGGGTACGCAGAGACATCGACGCAGAACAAATACCGATAGCATCACCGGATCTCACAGCGGTGGCGCTAAGACTCCGCGATCGCGTAGTGCTAGTGGTGTCGGTGTATGTGGAGGGGAACAATGCAGAGACACTAAACGAAGCAATGAGAAACATACAGGGCGCCATCCATACAACGCGCGAGCGAGAACCTACACGCACGGATGTGGTACTGGTAGGCGACTTTAACCGGCACGACCACCTATGGGGAGGAGACCACGTGGAGCTCCGACGCCAAGGGGAAGCCGACCCCATCATCGACCTGATGAACGAATTTAGTCTAAACTCGCTACTGCCTAGGGGAACGATAACGTGGCAGAACGGTAGACACGAGTCAACGATCGACCTAGTACTAGCATCAGAAGAAATCGCGACTGCAGTAATCAAGTGCAAGATACATGATACTGAGCACGGAGCGGATCATAGAGCGATCGAAACAGAATTTGACATTGACACACCAAACTATACGCCGGGCGAACGGCTCCTCTTCAAGAACGCCCCATGGAAAGCCATCAGAGACATGGTGACGGCACAGCTGCAGGCGACACCAACCGGAGGAGACGTGCAACGGCAAACTGACAGGCTGGTGGGAGCTGTACAGGCAGCTGTCTACAAACTCACCCCAAAAGCCAAGCCTTCCCCATACGCTAAAAGGTGGTAGACGACAGACCTCACACAGCTACGAAAGGTGTACACACACTGGAGAAACCTGGCGAGAGCGCAGAGAAGGGCGGGCCGCACAGACTCGGTGCTGGAACGACACGCAAAGGAGGCTTCAAAAGAATACCACGACGCCATCAGACGACAGCGAAAGATGCACTGGGACGACTTCCTCGCCGATGACGCGAATATATGGAAAGTAGTTAAGTATATGCACCCAGACAAGAACACGGCGTTCGACCGGATACCACCCTTGACACGGAAAGATGGCTCCAGAACGGAAGGGAGGCAAGAACAAGCCGCAGAACTACTAGAAGCCTTCTTCCCCCCGCTCCCAGAAAATATCGAAGAAGAGGACCAACCCTCGCGACAGCCAGCCTCCAATATGCCCCCCTGACGATGGAGGAAGTCGAACGAGCCGTCCATGCCACTAAGCCCTGGAAGGCCCCAGGGGAGGACGGCTTACCTGCTATTGTATGGAAACAACTATGGCCTGCAGTGAAGGAGAGAGTGGTACAGCTCTTTCAGACATCGCTAAACGAGGGCAAGCTACCAACCCAATGGCGGAACGCGAGGATTATACCACTCAAGAAACCAAACAAAAAGGACTACACAGAGGCTAAGTCATGGAGGCCAATCTCCCTACTACCGACCCTAGGTAAAGTGCTGGAAGCAGTCGTAGCCGAGAGGATCTCATACATGGCGGAGACGTATGGACTACTACCCGCAAACCACTTCGGCGCAAGGAGGAACAGATCAACTGAGCAGGCACTTATCCTCCTCCAGGAACATGTATACAAAGCGTGGAGGGCAGGAAGGGTGCTTAGCCTAATTAGCTTCGATGTCAAAGGAGCATACAACGGGGTATGCAAAGAAAGGCTAACACAGAGACTTACGGCTAGGGGCATCCCACCGATCCTGGTGCGGTGGGTGGACGCCTTCTGCTCAGAGCGCACGGCAACAATAGTGGTCAACGGACACACCTCAGAGCAGCGACCGCTTCCCCAGGCAGGACTACCGCAAGGATCACCACTCTCGCCAACACTGTTCCTTTTCTTCAATGCGGACCTGGTTCAATGCAAAATCAATGCGAACGGAGGTTCAATAGCGTTTGTAGACGATTACAGCGCATGGGTCACGGGACCCTCCGCAGAAGCAAACCGGTCAGGGATAGAGGCCATTATCGAGAGGGCTATAAGCTGGGAGAAAAGAAGTGGTGCGACATTTGAAGGGGAAAAGACCACTCTAATACACTTCACGAGAGTAGCGACCCGAACAAGCACAGCCCCAGTCACTATAAAAAGACAGACTGTTCTACCGACTACGTCAGCTAAGCTGCTGGGGGTGATTATGGATTTTGGTCTCCGCTACAAGGAACACATCGCAAGAGCAGCCACAAGAGGCCTCAGAGCAGCAATGGCGCTTAAAAGACTACAAGCCTCACCCTCAGCCACCAGACAGTTGTTTGGTGCAACGGTGGCCCCGGTGGTCGACTATGCATCAAGTGTATGGCAACACGCATGCAAGGGCAGAGAGTAGGCATCGCTGAATAGAGTACAAAAGACAGGAGCTCAAGCCGTCACTAGATGCTTCCGGACGGTGGCCATGGCGGTCGCGGAGGCAGAAGCAGACATACGCACCATCCATCAACGGCATGTCGAGAAGGCGATTAAGATGTGGACGAGAATACAAACGCTACCACCACACCACCCGCTCACGGCGCTAAAGACACGCCCCTCAACGAGATACCTCTCCCCCCTGCAACGAATGGCGGAACCGCACTAAGAGGCGGAAAACGCAGAAATGGAAACCATCATCCCATGCATAATAAGCCCGTGGGACCGACGAGTCTCCCCAACCCGAGGGCAGGACGCAGCGGAAGCCACAGAGTTTGTTAATAACATACCAGGAATCATAATCGCCACCAGTTCCTCAGCACGGAACGGAACAGTAGGATTAGCAAGTACAGCCTGCGACACCGGAGGAGACAACACCAAAAAACCCGTCGTCGTGCTAGCGAGCACACTAGGCCCACAAACAGAACAAAACCCGTACACAGCAGAGCTTACAGCGACAGCGATCTCCCTAGAAGCCCTTCCCGGCTGGCTAACAGGGAGAAAAATCACACTTCTCTTAAGCAACCTGACAATGCTTCTAGCAATAGGCAACCCAAGATCCCAGTTAGGTCAAAGTAGCATTGGACGAATATACGGGGCTATCCGTGCGCTCCAAGCCCGCCAAAACGTAGTCCAGACAGTGTGGATCCCAACCGGATGCGACTTTGAACTATGTAAGCAAGCGAAGAAGGCAGCAAAGACAACCACAAAAGCTATAACCACAGCCTCTCCAGTACCACATGACTTCACAGCCCAGGCTAGATCAACAGTCACAAATGTTAGGATTGCGAAGCAAAGACAAAAGAGATCTCTCCCAGCAACAGTAGGAGCATATTCTAAACGCATAGACACGGCCTTGCCAGGAAAACACACCCGCAAACTCTACGACACATTCGAACGCAAAGAGGTAGCAGCCCTATCACAGCTGCGCACAGGAATGGCACGGCTTAACGGTTACTTGTATCGCATTAAAGCGACTGGATCAGACAGGTGCATATGTGGGCAGGCGAAGGAGACAGTAGAACACTTTCTCTTTCGGTGCTCAAAATGGGACAACCACCGGATTCAGATGTTGGAACAAACTAGAGAGAAGAGAGGAAACCTTTCCTTCTTCCTAGGAGGCAAGGCACCGTCAGACCCAGACAAGTGGACGCCAAACATTGAAGCAGTAAAGGCTACAATACGCTACGTTACTGCCACAGGCCGACTAGACGCGGAAAATAGATGAACTACAGCGGCGACGCCACCCACCACCTTATACTAATTAAATAACAGGCCCCGCTTCAATCGCTGAGGATAGGACATTAAACACTTGGAAAAGGAACTTCAAGAGCACCTGTTAGTATCCAAGTCACAAATTAGAGAGGGCAGCGTTGGTCGAGTAAAAGGAGGGAGAAACACACAGGTACGGGCTTAGGGAGAGCAAGGAGCAGCGTGGGAATTGTAATTTAGTAATTTAACTTAATAGTGCCCTCTAGGCTTAGAGTCGGGCGGAATAAATCTCATCATCATCATGATATTATGAAATACGGAGACGCCAAAGTACCCCTCACCGAGTGCCGCTCTAACTTACCGCCTGGTTGCAGGTATGTGTCGGCCCTTCTTTGCGCCACTGTGGGGTACCCCGCACAGTGAAGAATATCCAAGACGAGCTCCACATCAGGAGGATTCGGACTGTGCTTCCGCTTCCTACTTCAGGAACTTCGGATTGTTCATTGTTAACGATCACTATAACGGTAGTGAGACCTATAAGGAACTGAGTCCATTCTAGATATTTATTCAGAGTGTCAGTTTTTGTACTTCAGGTTTGCGTGTACATCTTGCGGACGCTGGTCAGATAGGTGTATTTTGAGAGTATCCGAAGCATCCGACACTTGACCAGAAACAACCTACGAACATGACCATAACCGTCACAACCACAAATTAAAGTTTCGTATTCTGTCTCCTTCCCCCAAAACTGATCCATTCAGCCGGACGGGGTTTACTCGCAACTTTGGGCTTATACAACTGCCGATTTAGGAGTGCTTGGTTCGAACTTCCCACGTAAACGTAGTCAGGCCACAATAGCCCCGCAGATGGCTTCTGCACCCCACTATTTCAATTGTCCTTGAACAATACTTAGGGATCAGGATGTTCAGCTTCTTTCTCTATTAGCACATGCACACTATGGCTGTCTTAGAAACCCAACTACCTACATCCGTTTCCCGTCACCAATTTCTAGACGATTTCTCTATGGAGGGAAGCGCCAAGCATGACGTGGGCAACGACAACCTCCACGGTCTGGCTTCCAAGTGGCCCCTCGCATTCGATCTCGCAGGCTCAGGTGCCTCTTGCCGCCTTGAGGGTGAAATCGGCGACTTGGTGGTGTTTGGCGAAATCCCGAAAGAAATCAGCGGGACATTCTACCGCATCATGACGGACCCCTTCGTCCCCCCTCACCCCGGAAACGTCCCGCTCGACGGCGACGGCAACATCTCGGCGTTTAGGTTTCACGACGGAAGGGTTGACTTGAAGATGCGGTACGTTGAGACGGAACGCTACTTGCTGGAACGCAAGGCCAACAAGGCTCTGTTCGGGCTCTACCGGAATCCTTTTACGCACCACCCTTGCGTGCGGGCTGCAGTCGACTCGACGGCGAACACCAATCTTGTCTTGTGGGCAGACCATCTGCTAGCGCTCAAGGAGGGAGGTTTACCGTATGCTGTGGATCCCGATACCCTTGAGACTGGCGTGTATGACCCCTTTGGTCAAGTAAAGTCTAAGACTTTTACCGCGCATCCCAAGGTTGATCCGTTCACGGATGAATTGGTGGTTTTCGGGTACGAAGCAAAAGGTCTGGCTACGAAGGATATTGTTGTGTATGCGCTGGACAAAAACGGCATGAAAAAGGACGAGCAATGGATCCAGGCCCCCTGGGTTGCTGCCATCCACGATTGCGCTATTACCCCTAACTGGTTGATTCTCGTGCTCTGGCCTTTCGAGGCGGATATCGAGCGCATGCGGCGGGGAGGTCAGCATTGGGCGTGGGACTACGATTTGCCAGCGACTTTTGTGGTAGTGCCGCGCAGGAAGAGTACCAAGCTTCCAGATGGATGGAAGGAGGGCGAGTACAGAGTATATCCGTGGCGAAATTGCATGCTCATCCACACAGCCGGAGCCTGGGAAGACGGCGAAAACAAGCTGTACATCGAAACGTCTCGCGTTCACGACAATGCATTCCCCTTTTTCCCGCCTGAGGACGGTAGAATGCCGGCGCCGGACGCAAAAGCCGACTTTGTGCGCTGGGAGCTGGACCTCAACATGCCGAGCAATACCCGCGTGTCCGACCCCAGGGTCATCCTAGACATGCCATGCGAATTTCCTCGAATCGACGAGCGTTTTCTTACGAAGGCATACGAATACATCTTCCTGGACGCCTTCATGCCGGACAAATCGGATGGAGGCAAGAATATCTTCCACGGTCTCAACGCCCTTGCAATGCACAGCAGCAAAACGGGCAAGACGCGCTTCTTCTACGCCGGCGACGGGTCCTTGATCCAAGAGCCGGTCTTTATTCCGCGCTCAAAAGATGCGCCTGAGGGAGACGGTTGGGTCATCGCGATGGTCGAGAGGAGGGACGTGAACCGGAATGATCTCGTGGTGATCGATACCAGGGAATTTGAAAAGCCGATTGCCATTGTGCAACTGCCGTTTCACGTCAAGTCGCAGGTGCATGGGAATTGGGTAGATGCGGTATGCTTGAAAGACCAGAAGAGTTTGGTGAGGGAAGTAAAGCCGATGGGAATTAGCGGGAAAGGAGTTCTAGAGCCGATTATTTAAGTAATAATGTGAGGGCCTTCCCTACTTGTGGTGGTCCCAGATTGCTTTCATCATCATTGTCATATGTCTTACGTATACCTGTATCGGCGCAGGTCACTCAAAGGATCGATATTGGCGTATCTCCTAACAGGCATATGGGAGTGCGTGTATAAGATGGTAACCTCGAATGAATTGAATGCCTATAGGCCTGGTACGAAAGGATACAGAAAAGGTGCCGAACTACAAAGGCAACAAGCTCCTCTATATACACCTCTTCCCAAATACTAGCTAGCACAGGTCTGCCAGGGGTCGACCTTCGGTATGATAGTTCCAAAGTAGGTCCGACGCGGGTCCGTGCTGAATCGTAGTTCGGTATACGAAGGAGCTCGTTTTTATTGTGTCTCCACCCTTAGCGCGCATCGCGCGGCCCACCAACATTGATCCGCCCACCCGCCATTTTTGTATGAGAA
>ML976702.1:267429-344805 GCA_010015655.1 Bimuria novae-zelandiae CBS 107.79 | reverse complement strand
TGCTACTTCTTCTTGACTTGTAGGGCCTTTGTCAGGCCTTGTACCTCAGCGTGGAGGATGTTATTTTGAATAGAGATGTGGTGGAGAGAACGCTTCAGCTTCTGCACCTCCTTACTACCCTCCTCCCTCACAGTATTACGCACGAGGGTCTCGATTTTGAGCTAATCCTTGCCGCTGAGTACAGAGGTACTGCTCTCTCTTGAATCCTGCTCCACTAGAGTTGATGGCCTGTATTTCTGAAGGATAACCTCAGCGTTACGGGGCTATATACCAGTAGCCTTAAAGGACTTTAGAATTATTTTCTTCTTAAAGGAGATGGTCCAGGCTTCCTAGAAGAGAGGGAAGAAGTCTCCTTTCTTTACTAAGAGTAGCCCCTAGGCCTCGTGGAGATAGGTAGTAAGGGCTTTTAAGTAGGCTAATAAGAGAGGCTTAAAGAGTACTATATTAAGGGGCTGCAGCGTGTGGGTACTATAAAGGGGGAATATTATAAGGAGAATCCGATTGTGGTTACAGTAGTTAATAAACTCTCTTGTTACGTGGGACCCATAGCCATCCACGATTAGTAGTCGGTAGGACTAACAAGCTTTCGCTTTTATGTACCGATCGAAGACCTGCTCAAGCCACGCAAGGCCTATATCGTTGTTAGTCCATCCATTAGGAGATATAGTGACGAATACCACATGCTTCCTAGCCTCAATATCCTCTACCCAGGCCGATTGGAGAGCGTTATTAGCAGCTGCAAATAGTAGCTCTAGTAGCAACGCAGTTCTATTAGCGTAGACGCAAGCTAGGATGGTTATCCACTCTCTATTGCCATCTTAGAGGGCTGATTTCACTTCCCCGCGGTCCTACATAGCTTTACTGAAGATCCTTTTACTTCTTCCAATTACTCCTGTAAGGAAGCCCTTCTCATCCATATTGTACGTGTAACGAGGCTCTATATTGTACTCCTCCATTTTCTCTAGCAGAAGTTGAAAGAATTACTTATATTTAGCCCCTAAATTAGCTTGGTGGCGCGCGCGATCTATTCCAGTAACCTAATAGGGGGTAATTTTAACGTTGTAATAGTTAATAAATTAGGTAACCTAGCTTTTTCCTACTAGTTGTTCGCCGTTGGTTTTTGCAATTAATAAAGCAAAATTCTGTAGCATTTCTCTTGTAGGTGGTAGACGACAGCCTGTAAGCTTTTCTATATAGCTTACAAGCTCTAGTTCTTGTTAAGGGGTAAGTTTTCGCCGTTAGAGTTGTTGCTCTTTTATCGGCACGTTTTTGCCCTAGTGTATCCTCCTTAACGTAGTGTCTGGTACACTATATTTTTTCGCTATTTTTCGATACGAGAATTCTTCTCCTGGTCCGCGAGATTTGATTTCTTTAATTGCCTTGTTAATTGGATCCATATTGGCTGAGTTATGGGTGGGTGAAGGATTGGGTGGAAAATGCGGGGGTGCGCTATTTACCGAACCGCGCCAAGTGCTAAACTAATATGTTATTATCGTTTCCGAAATACCGTCCCGCCCCACTTTGGCGGATTTTTCTATCAGCACTTAGTAATCGGTTCCTCACCAACACTTTCGTACACCTGTTTTGTGAGCGATAAAATGATTACACGGAATATTCACCCTAGGTAAATAATGCCGCAGGATCTAGGGAGACCTACTAGGCACTACCTATAATAATTACTTATTTAGGCTATTATAGATCGCGTTAATAATAGGAAAAATAATAAAGCTATCTATAGAGAGCTCGGCGTTAACCTAAAAATAGTACGCAAATATAGGCTTAACCTAAAGGCCTTTAGTAAGCTAATTAGGCTAAGATACGTATATCGTGGCAGGCTACTTTTACTTAAGCAATGCTATAGAGACGCGCTACTTAAAATGCTACGTGGTAAGCTAATATCCTATATAGATAAAATGCAGGACTTTTTATACGATAAGTACGACGTTAAGGTATCCCTTATAACTCTAGATAGAGAGCTTAAAGCCATGCGATAGAGTAAGAAGGCAGTCTTAAAAGTAGCTAAGAAGCGTTATAAGGGTCTTTATTAAGCCTTTTAAGCGCGTTGCTAGTAAATCTATTAACTTAATTAAATTATTTACCTTAATAAGAGCGCTTGCAACGAGCGTATAGGGGATTAAAAGTATAGTTAAAGTAAAGTTAATATAGCCTACTACGTTAGCTACTTAGCTAAGCGCTTAGAGAGGTAGAGCTTACTACTAGCTATAGACGTTAATAGATACCTTACCTATATAATTTTTTAGGGAGCGATTACTGCGGAGCTAATAGAGAACTTTATTACTAATTAAGTACTCCCACACTGCAGTCCTTGGCCAGGAAAACGCTTAGTAATAGTCCTTAATAACGCGTCTATCCATCGATTAGTAAGGCTAGCCAATATATACGTAGAGGTAGGCGTAATTATAGAGTTTTTACCTCCTTACTCACCTAATATAAATCTAATTAAGTAGACCTTTAAGGCGTTAAAGACCTAGATCTAGCGGCATTACCAGGGCGCTAAGGCGTACGATAAATTTAAGTATTTTCTAAAGGAAGCTATATTAAGTGTATGCTATAAAAGCTCTATAGGTAACTTCTTTAGGTACTATAGGTAGGCGCTATAGAGGTATTATACTATAGTTAATAGTATATATTTAGTATTCGCTAGAGTGGTTTTATACTATCGTTAGTAGTACATAGTTAGATATATTCTATTAAAGTTAGTTTTAGAGATTAGAAATCTAGCACCTGCTATAATATAAATATAGTAATCTTATAGTAATATAAGGGTAATCTAAGGCTACTAAATCGATTGCTATTATTTATTTTAGTATAGCTAGCGTGGTGGTAAAGTTGCAGAGGGTGAGGCGTACGGTAAGTAGACAAGGCGAGAAAGTTGGTATTTAATTATATGAACAAGGTAATCATATCGGGCGATATCTATAGGATATGGCCCGTGCCCTACGCGTTGAAGATAACACCTCTACGCCCTCTGCTCGATCACCTCTACACGATTACCTCTACACGATCGTCTCTCCGCCCTCTACCTGAGTAGCTCTCAGCTACTGTTTCTGCTTATTATCTTACCGCTATAGCTCCCTACATGCCTCTCGATCACTCTCTAAAAGTCCAGGATACTGGAGTTGCCACTAAAATGCCATTTTACAGAGTCGTAGAAGCAGTGTAATTAGCAGCTTAAAATTATCTCTCTAAATCTTATACGGCATGCCTATATTAGATCTATCTATTAGCATGTTTAGATCAATCCGACCAGCCTTAATAACCCTTCTAAATACTATCCTAATCTCTAGCACCTCTACAGCTATTACCTAATCTATCTACTAGTTAAAGAAGTGCTAAGTCTAATATAAGAGCTCTATGTTGTTCTCGTACGTCAGATCTCTCTATGTTAGATCTTTCCACGCTAGCGCTGGCACGCTCAGAGCACTCGCAGAGCTAATAGTAGGCGCTATAGGTATAGGTGCCTGTCGTGCAAGTAGCTAACTTTATGCTAACTAACTAATAAACAGCGCGCTAGTAGCAATCGCGCTTATAAAGCTATTTGCTGTAAACATAGACGTAAACACTAAGCCCTGTTACGCCTTCTCCTTTGCCTTCTCTTTCGCCTTCAGGTCCCTCGCTATACGCAGAGCAAGGCGTACAGTATTATCTGGCAAGTCGACGCTGCACCTCTCGAGGCTAATGTTGCGCGCCCACATGGCCATAATATTACTGCTTACTAGGAAATAGTTCTTAAATCGATCAGGCTGGCCAGGCGTACGCTGGACCCAGCAAACGTACAGGTAGTTGCCACAGTAGGTATCCTGGCACCTCCACTTATCGCGGATAGCTATTAAAGGTCCCTTAGCAATAGCATGGCTAGCAAGGATCTCTAGCAGCTCTTGTAGCTGCCTTTATGTTGTAGTAAGTCAAACCTGGCCCTAGGAGCTAGACAAGCCTCTACTACGTTATTAGCCTATAGGACTAATTACCTCTATAGACTTAGTAGTAAGCGTTATATTAAAGTTAAAATATATTATATTAATTAAGAACTCCCTTAGGTGCTGCGCATATTTTATAATATAAATAAAGCTAGTAGCGTCTTTACACTTAAGTAATTATTATAGCTTCTACCTTTTTAAGGTCTTTTGCCTATACGCGTAGCCAGAAACGTCCCTAATTATTACTTTTTATAGTAGAGTTATCTCTATAGCTAAGTTTTAAGCGACCTTATTTACTTATATTTAAAGCTAACTAGCGTAGTAGTGCTCCGGGATAAACTCTATATTAAATCTTAGCTTATAGAGCTCCTTTTTAAGACCTACAAAGGCCTGCCAGCGGCAAGTAACATACGGCGACTCTGCTTCGGATACCCTAGTAGCTAATTTTAGCTTATCTTCCTGAGTTTCTCCCTGCGTAGGGTTGTTAATTAGATTAGATATACATCCCTAGGCGGGTCACTAGGCAGGTCACTAGGTAGATTACTAAATAATATAATTACTGGCAATAGCTATGCAGACAGAGGCTTAATATCCTAATTAAGGCTAACTAGATTAGATACAGCGTTGCCTTCCGCTGGAGGAGGAGCCTTCTTAGATACTTTTCTCCGTAACTTGGCACCTTTGGTAGCTACTACAGGCGCCCGACGCGCACGTTTTAAAGGATTTTAACCCCTATTAAATAGCTAGGTAGCTATACGCTTACGTTAACTACGCGGCGGCATAATATAGGTATTAATATAGGGTAAATATTTACTATAATTATTGTTTTACTAACAAATTAGGTGATAGAAAATATTTTCCGGGAAGCTAAGTCCACTTCGGCTGCCCGAAGTGGGGCGGGACGGTATTTCGGAGAGCACCGATAGGGCGAAGGCTTGGCGTGGCCGAATTTTTTAGTATCTATATAAGGCGATTGCGGAGGGTAGAGGCAGCCGCTAGCTCCTCTAGGCGCTTAAAATTAGTAATATAGTAGTTAATAGCTTTAGCTATAGCTATTATAACTTTCTTCTAGGTCTCTGCCGCCTTGCGCGCAGCTATAAGGTAGGAGTTAAGGGCACTAGCTGCTGTCTCTGTAGTAGCTTCTAGGCGGGTAGGCACGCCTCTACTAAAGGAAAGGCGTCTAGGAGGGCGGATATTAGTCTATTAGCGCTTCCTAGAGGGGTGCTAGATGTTAGTCTGCCGCGCAGACTTAGGGTCTGGGGGGCGAGTTGCTATAAAGGCCCTCGGGAGGGGCCTCTAAGGCGTCTCTATCGCTATTATTAACCTACCGCACGCGTGCGGTGCCTAAGGATGGCTAGGAGTAGAATTTCAGGTGAAAGTGAGATGAACGGGATAAAAATTTCGTAATTTTACCACTTTTCTCAAGATTCCAAAAGTTGGTGATGATGCTATAGGAGGTGACGGCGAGGGTTGAACGCAGCGATGGGGAGGTAGGCAACCTTGTCTGCAAAAGCGGCTTACCAGTCAAGGGCTTTGCCCATCTCGATGCTTCCTCTAAGGAACATTCGTACACGGGCGCCAATATCTACCTGGTCAAGCGGGCCACAGTGTACAAAGGCTGAGTTTCGTTCCGGTATAGCTGCCATGTATGCAGATAAAGTCTCCCCTTGACTAGTTTCAGGGAACTTCATGGTGTAAAGTAATAACGGAACTAGGTGATTATGTGCTTCTCGGAGGGAACAGGATTGATGAAGAATGATCTTAGTATGGGTTATAAGGCGAATATAAATACTTCGTCGAGCTACTGATTGGATGCACAGCCTGCTTACGCAAGTAACTACTTCGTCGCTTGTTACTGCGCCTTGGTGAAAGAGCTTCCGAGAAGAACCCTGTACTGTGGGTAATAAGCTCATGAATATCACGGGCTTCACCCTGGGAGGGTAGGAGCTCCAGCCGCAAGGTGATCCAGCCAGGATCCCTGTGCATGGTGTTGCAAAGATGGCTGATGACTCTTAGCTGCAGAATGGTCAACCACGTCCTTCCACTAGCGGTGTAGAACGCCGATGAGCTTCGTTATTTTTTCATGCGCCTGAAACCTTACGGCGCTTGGATTGAGGCGTATGCCATCGGGAGTAGACGAGCAGGGCGACTAGAGAGCTGTGTTTAAGCTATTATATTATTGATCCGCCTGTATGACTTTATGAATGGTTGAATTATAAGCGCCAGCCGCTTCTATCCCTTTCTAACTAGGTTAGGCATTTAAGACAAAGTGGCGAGGTACGTTAAGCTCGCATCAGAATAGAGGGCACGAGTCGTGAGCCTGTGAGCCCTAACGGCTAAGCAGTAGCTTTGGCGGCAGTGGAACTTAAGCCACCTCCTGAAGTTATGCTGGAGGTATGTGTAGCTATCTATAGACTAGAGTAATGCCAGCGATACCTCTTTTATTCAGTTCTAGTGCTGTAGTTATGCCTTATCTCACCTACTGCGGCAAAAGCAGGCGCACGAGACGCTCACTTCAGCGGCGTGTCCGATAACGCCAGGAGGCAAGGCGCAGCATCTGCACAATAGCAAGGCCACGGAGGCGTCTCTTGGAATAGTCGACAAAGCAAGGATATGTCACGAGGAGCAAGCATCTAGCTGCGGCAGTGAGACGGGCCAAGCGACTGAGTATGGAGGGAAGGTGCACGGGGTAGCTATTACTGCAAGCTTGATCTGCTCTGCATAATTGAGGTTATATACAATACAAAACAGGATTGGCGATACGTGCAGAATATATTCACCATCTAGTCTTTAGCCCTATAAGGCTTTTGAGCAGCGTATCACATGACTGATCCCTAAATAATTACGTAACACCTCTGGCCGGCGTGCCCATATGCGAGGCCAAATGTTAATAATTGTGGAAAGGTCAAAATGAAGGGGGACCCTCGTTTAACGCGGATAAGTTAGATGTAGCCTTTTATCGTGCTGTCTGCGGCCTCCTGTGTAGTTCCAATAATGTTTCACTCCTTAGAGCGAGTCGGTTAATCCAGCGCTCAGGGTAAGAAAGGACGAAGCAACACGTGTAGAGAATCTGTGTTGAGTAGCATGGCTGTGTGGATTAGTAGATCGAATCTAGATAGAGTGACTCGCTTACTAACATGATTATCGTACGAATGCGAAGCTTCGCTTCTTGGCGTGCAAGAAGAGCAATTAAGGCTCCGATGCTAATGCATGCAGTCGGAATAGCAATTTCGTTCGTGATAGTAACTGCCCAAAACAGATATCTCATGCTTGGGTTTCTACCTCCGGAGATTTCGTGTTCGCAAAGCCTAGAAGACCTAACTCTAGCCATAACAGTTGAACCAGCATATATAACAATAAGAAGCACTATTTTATAGATTGCTGGTACATTTCCTTGTTTATGGTCGTTAGTAAGAGCGTACCAAGTTAAAGGATACTTACATATTAAAAAATAATACGCCGTTGAGCACGACGGATGGCACCAGCGCCACAAACACTATAGGCGGCCACCAAGTATTTGAGAAAATAGGTTGAAGAATCCGTGTAGACTAGGTTGTAAGTGCTGCTGAAGAGGATTATTGAGGATCTTACATTTGTACATGCCATACACTGTAGAGCCCAGGTGATAGCTGACTCTACCCGGTCAGGGCGGTTCTGGATAATGGATGCGATCCCGAACAAGAAAAAACCAATCTGGACAACGTCTAAACACACAAGCATCCATTGCCGCCATCTCATGGCGCCCTCGACACGTTTAACAGCCAGACAGTCGTGGTACGTGACCACAGTGCTAAGCGACGAACCAGTGATAAAAAGGACAAGGGTAGCAACAAAGAGACTATCAGCCATGATGAATTAAAAAAGATGTTCCATCTCCCAGAGGCGATAGAGGTTGATATAAAAGACCTATCTCTACTAGTTGGGGGTTCCGTCGGCTCTGAGCAGGCTTCTAGTTGCGTACAGGGGCTACGGAGGGCACTGCCTTAGCAGAGGGAAGTAGATGGCGTCGCCGTTTTGGCTTACCTTGCACGAGGAGGTTTGAGCTAATCAGAATATGCCTGTCGTACAGCCGATGGCGTCGTCACTGCTACTCGCTAGCCGCTACAGAGGGCCACTTAACGCCTCCACCGAAGCACCGTGGTGCGACTAGTAGGCATGCCCTTACGGCTGCAGATGGAGATTTCCCAATTCCTCAGCGGTACGAAGGGTTACTTGGTTGCCTCTGGGGCGCCCTAGCAAGTGCTCTAGTACTTGGTTTAAAGTGTCTTGGTACATCGTGAGTTCGGAAACAGAAGCCGTGGAAGGAAGATAGAATTAACTAGCCCGATGAACACAGGAGCCACATCAGACAAGAAGCAACAACTCTCTAATATGGTTTATCGGCTTGCTTAGCTCCAAAACTCAATACCTTGGACATGGCTTGGTAAGAGGCTTCGTTCAGCCTGCTCTCGCTCACCAGGAGATGGCATAAAGTCAGGGTGGCGAGGTGTGGGAACTTTGCCCACTTTCAGCTGGGTTTTATCCTGAGAACGCAGCGTCGCTGCTTTATAAGAAACGCTAGTAAGGCATTCTCGACCAATGTGCAACCCCTTTTTGGGCTCTCGGTTATCATGCGAGCTACCTAATAGGATAGGAACTCCTTAGCTCGTCTAGCAGTAAACGATATTAAAACAATAGTCCATGGCAGTGCTGTAGGTGAGGTTAAGGGAGGAAAGAACTCAAAGGGCCTCGTCAAGAGCAACGCCTATCTGGTGTAGCTAATAGCAGACGAGTAAGGTGCAAGCCAAACAAGTACACCGTGGATATAAGGAAGCTCGATGCGTTGGTTATAATTGCTACGCTACTCCTCTGGGATGAGATTCCGGGCGACCGGGAGTGAGGAGAGGGTAGCAATGTAGAGCAATCCTAGCTTATCGTGCAGGACAATTACCAGACGATGGCAAGGCAATTTCGATAGGTCTGCATCCCTTTTGCGGATGTGGTCTTTATGCAGAGTGTCTGGTAGGTTAAGCTACCACTAGCTAATTCAACAGTACAGGACATGGAAACACTCGTTGAAGGCAGTGCTACGGCGTAGGCAATGGGGGAATAGTATATAAGACCTTAAGTCTTTGCTGAAATTTCAGCTGCCCGTCATCAAAGCTTCAATTCCACTAAATCGTTTCTCAAGTCTCCCTTGTATAATCAAGCTTACTTATATACCCGCCTCGTCCTTCGTACCTATAAAAGCCCGTTTCCGTTAGTTGTTAATTGCATACATTTGTACGTAAGTAACGGCATTATTCCACCTTCTGCCACCTGTTTATAAAACAGTGCTTATAAGAGAGGGATAATCGCAGGCCATGCCTAAACACTTTACAAAGAAACATAGGGTCATAACGCGTCCACTCTACTTCCGCAGAAATGTCGGGACATTCTCACCGTCGAAGACTGGAGACAGCAACATCTTAGGCAAATACAATGCCAGCTACAAGTCTCTTTCAGCCGCTGTGATGTTGTTAGATCTCTCCCCTAAGCCTGCAGAACAAATGGCTAAAGACATTTTCTCCGATTTCGATGCGGAGACGTACCCATTGCCTCAGGACGTGTCTAAGACCCAGCAAAATTCGCCAGTGAAAAGCGAGGGAGACGGTGGGGTGGTACAGGAGGAATTGACACAGCCTGAAAATCGGGAGGAAATGATGCTGATATACCCGATCGCTGTGTACAGTCGTCCAAGCAACGGGTATGGCGCCTCTTTGGTGAGCAGGGCGTTATAAATCAATCAATTAATTAATCGATTTCGGCCACGACTATAGACCCAGCCTTCTCGATGAAATGTAAACAACATCATCAGCCCTAGGTTTTTTATATAAGTTTCGGCCTTCCAAGACTTATACCGGAGATGAACTAATCAGTATCATGTAAGTCAACTTTGTGAGCGGCTAGGTGCTCAAGGAGCTAGATAGTGTTGGAAGGATATCGAGGACTTTCGATAGAGTATTGGAGGAGGTGCAGCGCGAGGTTTATATACGTGGCTATAGGGCCCCTTGTCCTCTCACAGATTGAACGATTTCGACTTCTGGTTTTTGGTTTTCGCAATCGAAATATCAATTGTTAGAACTAGAATCCTTTCCCTCGGAAAAACTTGTCCTATCAGCGTCTGGGTTTTAAGCGCCCTCACCCTAGGGTTTGGCTATTATTAATCCGACGTGCCTCGGTGCTCCTGCTCCCTGCTCTTTGCTCTCTACTCCCTGCTCTTTGCTCTATGTTCCCTGCTTCCTGCTCCCTGCTCTCGCAGTAACGTCAGCATTCAGATGAGCTTTCTCGCCTGCAGCTCGGATAGCAGGGCTGCAGTGTCCTGGCCGCATATCGGGGCCTCACTTCGCAGGCCTCGCTTCATCGATTGCTTGCCTGCCAGGTCATCTGCCTTTGTCTTGTCTCAGTTGGGGCCTTTGTTCCTGCTTCATATCATTCCTTGCAACACCACCATCTTACACACCTGGATAGAGATCCAGGATGTTACGTAAAGTGAGCTGTTGGATGGAGCAGATGTAAACAAGGATGTGTTGGCGAAGATCTGCCTCTCTAGCGAGCAAGCTGTAGACGGCCTCCAGATACTTCTGAGCTGATGTCTGCTGCATCGACAGGTCGATCAAGAATAAGAACAGCGCGACAAGTCTCGAAATTCTGCTTTTAGCGAAGATCGATTAACGTAAAGTTCTGAAACCGTATAGGCCAAAGGCTTCGAACTACACGAGAGTGAACGCAGGATCTTTCTGGAGCAGGACGGCACCGGCCACGGGCGCTTGCGGGTCTCCTACGTGAGGCATACTGTGCTGACGCGCGTGCCGCCCCGGTTCGCGTGCCGCCCCACCAACCCCAGAACACCAGACAAGACACCAACTTTGACGCGTTACATCTCAACAATCACAGCAGCTATAGAGGCCGCACTTAGAGCAATCGAATACGCTAAACTAGGAGAATAACCTTCGTACAGGGCAATCGCTAAGTAGTATAGTATATCAAGATCTACGTTAGCCTAAAGACACTAAGGCCATTAAGCCCCGCAGGAAGCCAAAAACACCTCCTAAAAGAAACTTAATCTATATCAAGAAGCTAAGCTTATATAGTATATTAAAGATCTATCCCTAAAAGGGCTGCCTCTAATAAAAGAGATAATACAAAATTACGCGTCCTTAATTACTAAAAAGTCTATAAGTTAGGCCTAGGTAACGCGCTTCTTGCACCGAAATAGTAAAGATCTTATCTATAAATAGACTAAAGGAATAGACTCTAACCGCCACAAAGCCAACTCTAAAACTAAGTATAAGGCGTACTTCGATCTGCTGTACCTAAAGATAGAAGAGTACAATATACTACCGTGCAATACCTATAATATGGACGAAAAGGGCTTCTTAATTATCGTTATAGGACGCTCTAAACGCGTCTTTAGTTAAGCAGCTTAAGAAAGAGGAGAAATAAAAAATTTACTATAAGATAGCTTACGTAAGTAGTTAACTATATTAGTAGCTATTTACGCTAATAAAAGCGCTCTCCTATCTACTCTTCTTTTTCTAAGAGCATTCGGGTCACTACAGTCAACTTAGGTGGCTAGTATTAAAACTAGTAAGCACGACGTCCTTATTAGCTTAACTCTATTAGGCTAAATAAACAACGATACTAGTTTAGCGTAGTTAGAGCAGGTTTTTAATCGCTATATAAAGCAGAAAGCGCGCTAAGGGAGAGACTAGCGTCTCCTTATACTTAATAGCTATAATAGTTACCTAATAATAGAGTTTCTCGAGTACTATAACTCTTACTATATACTACTGGCTATATTTCCTCCCCACTCTACCTATACGCTTTAGCTACTTAATGTTATTTACTTTAAACCTCTCTCTAGCTCCTACACCAAGGTCCTTACTAATTACCTTTAAAAGAGCTAAAGAATAGTGCCTATTATAAAGGGGAACTTCTTCCTACTATTTTAGAGTGCCTAGACGTCCTCCTTTAAGACAGAGATTATTCTAAAGTCCTTTAAAACTACTAGTATATGGCCTAAAGACCGCACAGTTATACTCAAACGCTTTACTAATAATTAAGAGGAGCTAGATAAAGTAGCTCTAGAGGCTCTTAGAAAGGCTAAATAGAGTCGTTTAAACTATCTTATATAGTCTATAGTAGAGGATATTACCGCTAAGGAGTTAAAGACACTCTCCTAAACACTCCACTATCTCTAAGCATAAAATTAACTACTTTAATATAAAAATAAGGGCTTAAGCGTTGCTCTTAACACTAAGAAGCGTTATAAGAAGCGTGGCAGGCCTCTTAATTTATAATAGAGGCAGGAGTACTATAGTAGTATAGTACTCTAGTCTCCTCGTAAGATTAGAGAGGCACGTGTACGCGAGAGAGTAAATAAAGAATTCTAGTATAAGAAGGAGCTTGTAAAAGCTAATTAGAAGGAACTTTAGAAGTCTTCTAAGCTACTTAAAGAGAAAGAGAAGGAGGAGAAGCGTATAAAGAGAGAGAGAGCTAAAGTAGAGAGAAATTAGATAAAGGCTAAATAGGAGGCCGCGCGCGAGGTAAAAAGAGTAGCTTAAAATATAAAGAAAGTATCTTAAACTTTATAAAAGGGTAAGTGTAAAGCCTTAAGAGGTCCTCCTTTAAAGTCTAAGCCTAAGAGACGCGCTGGTGGTGGTGTAGCTCTAGAGGAGTCCCTGGAAGCTGCACTAGTCGCCCTACTAAAAGTCGACTCTCGCGGCCGCACAATCACTCTCCTAAGTAAATATAAGTAGTAAATAGCAATCGCGAGCATATTACAAGTCTCTCCACCAAAAAATCTCGTAATAATAGCTATTTTGTGGCTCTCTGCAGCCTCATCTTTGTAGTGATGGGCATGTTGTTAGTGGGGCGGCACGCGACCCGGGGCGGCACGCGCGTTATCGGTGCTTTGCAAAAGACCGTCCTGACCACCCGCATAGCAAATTAGAGAATAGATTATTGATTTCCCTTTTGTCTCCTCAACTACTTCATCGAAATTTCTAGAAACTTTATATAGTATAGAGGTAGCCTGATTCTATATTCTACTAAGTTTACAAAGTTTATTTTAAAGGAATTGTGAAAATATATAGCTTTAAGACAAGGCAAGGCTCGCTATACTAGAATCTACTTAGTCGTGCCTATATATACGCAGGAAGTGGGTCGGGACGGTCTTTTGCAAAGCGTTATAGCATAGTACCCTGCCGAGACAGTCAGTGCGCCGCGACACTAACGCGCCACCCCAACACCAGCACCGCAGCCAGCAACATGAGGCTATAGAGTTTTATATAAAAGCTTTTATCGCGAAATTTTCTAGAGTTAAGATTTTATAAAGCTATAAAAGATTACTAGCTAGTTAAATTATAGATATTTACTTAGTATTCTAATTGTTCGGCCACTGCGCGATGCTAGCGCTAATAGCGTAAATATTACTATATTAACGCGTATAGATGCCGGCGTAGGCTTCTTCCTCTTTATAATTATATAAGTAGCTTTTAAAGCATTCTAGCTTCCCTTTTTAGTAATTTTAAGACATTTTTAAAGTTATTATTAAGCCTTGCGAGCCTGTTAACAGAGGCGTTACTTAGTAGCCTAATTAGCTTTCTCCTTAGCGCGTATATTTCTAGCTATTATACGCGTAACACGCTTCTCCTATAGTAGACAAGCTTTAAGCTGCCTATTTACTATCTAGATCTCTTTCTACTCACTTTTCTAGAGTTATAGTTGTTGCTTTTTAGCCTTTTATTGGCTGAGAGAATCGCGCGCCCTCTGTACGCGGGCAGGTAACTAGAAAATAGATCCTCTATGCTACTTATCTAGCTGCTTAAAAGGTAGAGTCCTGCCCTTTATTTAACGCTGTTTCTGGTTTGTGAGGGCTTCTTGTAGCCCCTAATTCTCATGCTCTAGGAGCTGCTTCTGTATAGAAATTAAGTGTATAGTGCGACTTAGCTTCTTGGCCTTATTACCTCCCCCTGTATTAACAATAACCTTTAAAAACTAATTAATTTTGCGCTAATTAGACGCGCTAAGTACTAAAGTAGAGCTTTTACGTAATCTTTATTCTAGAGACTTATCTCTATTAAATTAACTAAGGATTAGTATAGGATCTGGCGGCAAGATACCTATACACTTAAAAGCTTTAGCAATTAATTATAGCGTAACTAATATTATCTAGGCCCTCTAAAATAGTATAAAGAAGTCTCTTTTAGCAATTATTAATAGCCCCTAACTCTTATACAGGTATGCGGAGAGCTCGTTGGAGTAGGCGATAGAAAGAGACTTAAACACATAGACGTCTAGAGGCTACAGCGTATAAGTGGCGTAAGGGGAAAATATCGCAAGGAGGATCTTTTTCTAATTACAGTAGTTAATAAAATCTATAGTAACGTGAGATCTATACCTATTAAGGACTAGGAGTTGCCACTACTATTAAGCCTTCTCCTTAGTACAGCGATTAAACACTTATTTTAGCTATTAAAGCCCTATCTCGTTGTTTAACTATCTAGAAGTTAATAAGGTGATAAAGACTCTATAAAAATTAACGTTAATTTCCTTAACCTAGCTTGATTGTAGAGTCTCAGCGTTAGATCGATAGATTAGTAATAGATTAATAGTAGATCCATCGGCGCATATACATGCGATGAGCGAGATCCACTCACGACTGCCATCCTGGATAAATTGCCTCACTTAGCGACTCTTATATATAGGCCTGTCGAAGATCCTTTTTGACCTGCCGGTGATGCCGAGTAGGAAGCCTTTTTCGTCCATATTATAGGTATGCTAAGGCTCTATGCTATACTTTATAATTTTCTTATATAGAAGCTTAAAGTAGAGCCTATATCTTGCGCCTAAATTAGCGTTATAGTAATTACTATCTAGCCTAGTCGTCTATTGCGAGATTAGGGAGTTAGGGTAGCGCTTAATAAAGCGATTAACCTATCGCATAAAGACATCCTTTTTAGCAATAATTAATATAAAGTTTTAAATTATCTAAAGCGTAGGGGGTAGACCTTTCTAAGTAAGACACTATATATACTATAGGAGCTTAGATTCTTATTATTAGTTAAGATTTTAGTAAGTCTATAGTAGCTGTGTACGCGCCTGCATGGCGCGTCTATGCCGGCGCGTTAATGTTAACCGCACAACACTAAATTCTTCTGTAATTTTTCTATATAAGAAAGTTTCTCCAGGTTCTCGTGAGTCGATAGCGATGATTGCAGCCTTAATCGGATCCATATTGGTGGAGATGCGGCGCGTTAAAGTTGAGGTGCTACATCTGTTGGGGTGGCGCGTTAGTGTCGCGGCGCACTGACTGTCTCGGTAGGGTACCGTGCCGAGATAGTTAGTGCACCGCGACAGTTAGTGCACCACCCAACAAAATCGCTCGGCCAGCAACATGAGGCTGCTAAGCCACCCATAATTAATATTATCACGAAATTTTCTGTATTTAAAGTCTCCTAGGCCTGTAGATAATTGCTAGCTACTTAGATTATAGATATCTACTTAGTGTTCTAATAATTCGGCCACTACGCGATAAGGGCGTTAGTAGAGTAAATATAGCTTTATCGACGCGTATAGGTACTAACGCAGGCTTTTTTTTCTTAATAAATAAAATAGTAGACTCTAAAGCCTTTTTCTTACCCTTTTTAGCTAATTTAATACGATTTTAAAGTTATTAATTAGCCCTCTAAGCCTATTACTTAAGGCGTTACTTAATAGCCTTATTAGCCCTTTACTTTGCGCGCGTATCTCTAGTAACTATTTAAGTAACACGCTTCTCCTAGAGTAGCCTTGCTTTAAGCTACTAGTCCAGCGGCGTCGCTCGCGGCGGCGCTTGCCCTCGAGCACGGTGATGAGGAGAAGTAAGCCTAGTAAGGTGTGGGTAACCAACGCGCTACGCGCCAACGATCCCTGTATAGACACCGTCCGAGCGACCAGGGCCACCGTTAAAGCAGCGAGCCTTTGGGGGCCAAGCGAGGTGGAAACGCCGCCAAAAGCGGCGGCAAACCACCTCTAAAAATGGACGCATTTCCACGACCACTTGAATATACGTAGTAATTATTATAATTACTAACTACTTTAGTTTAAAGCTAAAGTAATATAACGTACTTAACGGTTTTCTTAACTTTATGCTTAATTAAAAGCTATACGCTAAAACTCTTAGTATTTTTAAGAAAATAAATAGTAACCTTCTAAAGGTAATTCGCGCTATTTATAGCTTAAAGAACGCTCTACTTTTATAGTATAATATATTTAGAGTAGTAATTAAGCTAATAGGACTTAAACGCATTAAAGGCTTCTTATGCCTATATATTAATAATTAGCTTATTTTATTTATTTATATTAATAATATAATAATAGCGTATTACCGTTCGAATACTTATCTATATTATTACTTTAAAAATAAGCTACAGGACTGATTTAGACTTAATGTAATAAGAGACCTAGTCTGGTTTCTAGGCGTCTAAGTCGTTCGCGATTACTAGAAAAAGAAGATCTAGCTTATTAAAGACATATATATTAATAAGGTTTATAAGAAGTAGAGTATATTGTAAGGGGCTTTAGGCCTCAGAGGCCTAGCCTCTAACATATATAGCTAATAAGTTATAAAAAGCCTAACTTTCTTAATAAGTTAATTAAGGAGACTAATATTCGACGTATAAAGCTATATTAGGAGCTTATTAGCTACCTAGCCTATATTACTTACTAAACACGACCTAACGTTGCTCGCAGTCACCTCATTCTTGCTTACTATCTTACTAATCTAGAATAGTTATATATTATAGCTATATAACGCGTCTAGCAATACTTGCTCGCCACTTAATACTACGCTATTAAAAGCTCTTATAATAACTTAATTATAAAGATTATTTTTAATAATTATTATTATTATAATCTTTTATTCTTTAGCGCGTTAGACGCCTTATACGTAAATAATATAAAAATATTTTAAAGCTTATAAAGATAATACTTCTTCCTTTATAAGATAATTATTAACTAGAAGGCAATTGTCTAGTATATAGTTACTAAGTTTATTACTAAATTAGAGCTACTTTTAATTTCTTTTACTAGCTTATAAATAGTAAAGTAGCTTCACTTCTTTAATAGTATTTTATTTAACTTAGGTATATATAATAGCCTGGCATGCTAGTAGGTCACATGACCTCGCGTACGAGGCACAACTGCCTTACGCCCTAGTGCGGCTGCCCGCGCACCCAGCGCAGTTACTTTAGATGGATAGTTGTTCCCCTTCGACGAGCGCACAAAAGCGCTGCGAGCCTATGTACCTACGGTCTCCTCTTCTTAGTATAGCTGAAATAGAGCTAACTTACCTTATCTACTTCTCTAGATGCAAGAGACCGTGCCTGTCCTTATAGTATAACGCCTACGATCTACTATAATAATTAATAAATAGTAGGAATTAGTAATAAGGATCTAGATTAACTATATATAAAGATTTAATACGTTAATCTCTATTAGATATAAATTTAATAAGTGGTAGGAGCTTAATAACTTCTTATTAAATAGGTCCCTATAAATAAGATAGCTACTAACGGGCTTACTAAAATCTTCTTAAAGACTATATATTAAGAATTTATTTAATAGTTCTATTTTATTAATATTGTGTAACGCCTCTAGGGTAGCGTTAATAATAATAATAATTTTATATATTTAGTTACCTAATTAAGCAAGATTTTAGCTTTACCTCTCGATCGACATAAAGCTGAGGGGGTGTGTGACGGTTCAGTATAGAAAATTGGGCCACCCGCGTACGTGCGGCCCGTGCACGTGATCCACAGTATATAGCTCTATAGAGTAGCTTCTCAATCAAAACAACAATTGCCTCAACACTCTTCATTCGACGTCACACCTAATAACATCGATATACCTGTTTTTGACCATGCTACAGAGGACTTAAAGAAGCGTCTTGAAGAGAGCAATTGGTTGTTTACAAGTTGATACTACGGAGCAAAGCGCTTGCCAACAGGCCATGTGCCCTTCGCCAGCTGATCACAAGCCCATTAGATTGAGCAGGGGAAATGTTTTCAAAGAGATATAAAGATCGTATGTGTGTGCCTGTGAGTGACTCTCTTTTACGCAGGTTTTTTGTGGCTTCATTATTCACGTTCCACGCTGGTGTTTCCTTTCATCAACTTTGGAGCTTCGCAAGCTTCGTGGAGCCGCGGCAGAAATCGTAAAAATGAACTCGATTTGTACCAAACAGCTTGTTGAATTTCCTTTCATCATTTTTACAAACATTGGTGACTGGAGTTTGATCAATCACTTCACTCGTAAGTATCTGTGGAAGTATATAAGTTCCTTCCCCAACTAGCATTCAAACTCGATACAGACCAATCACCGGCCAACTTCGAGCCTTCCTATAACTCCCTTTATCTTTACCAACGCCAATACGTATCAAACATGAGCGACGCGAATGCTCGGATCATATCAAGGGTGCACGAGTTGGAGCTCGAACGCAGTTACGAGTCCGCAATCCTTAGTAAGGCTAAGTTCAGGGCATACACTCGTCACCCTAAAACAATTGCTAAAAAGAGCTACAGAGAATGCTACCGCCCTTTACGGTTCCACAGAGCTCGATGTCATCGTCACTGAGAGACTCCACACTTGCCCGAATGGCCACCGGAACCGCATGCACCAGGCAAAACTCATAGTTTACGTGGAAGAGGTTGGCGGGGAGTGGAAGCTTCTTGCGCAGAGCGACGATATGTATCATCGTGCTTACTCGGCTCTGCAAGATGTCTTGACTCAGGTTCGCCGGGATCTTGGTGTGAATACCGGTGAGTGCTCCTGTGGAAGTCGAATAGAAAGAGGGAAATCTGATATAGGGTTTTAGCTAACGTCCCTGTTAATGGGAACTTCGGAGGTTGAGCATGAACCGGGCACGACTCTCCAGACATTATGGTGGTTCCTTTTATAGTGCATCGTCATGATGTGCTATTTGCACGGTGTTGAAAATATCAATAAATGAAATCTTTTTACAAAGAAAGATCCGTCGTTGTACGATGTATCATGTGGTATGTTAGTCGCTTCAGTGGAGCGTCATGCCACTGCTAGCATCGTTCACAGCAATTTGCTCACTTCAAGAAACCCTGATATTGTAGCGGTTATCAGGTACAAAGCGAAAGTCAAGGTCACACCTGTTGTATTCGGTTGTACAGACTGCGCTACTTGTACATGATGAGTATGCATGAGATGTATCGGGGAGCTCCCTGTCTGCCACATCAGATGAGACTTGTAGCGTAACAGGATCATCTCAAGCCCTTGTACAAACTGTAACGTCGAAAAAGAGTGTTGAGGCAATCGTTGTTTTGATTGAGAAGCTACTCTACAGGAGCTATATACTGTGTGGATCACGTGCACGGGCCGTACGTATGCGGGTGGCCCAAGCTTCCATACTGAACCATCACACACCCCCTTAGCTTTATGTTAATTAAGAGGTGAAGCTAAAATCTTACTTAATTAGGTAACTAAATATATAAAATTAATATTATTATTATTATTAACGTTGCCCTAGAGACGTTACGTAATGTTAATAAAATTAAGCTATTAAATAAACTCTTAATATTTAGCCTTTAAGAAGACTTTAGTAAGCCTATTAGTAGCTATTTTATATATAAAAACGTATTTAATAATAAGTTATTAAGCCTTTACCTCGTGTTAAATCTATATCTAATAGAGATTAATGTGTTAAACCTTTATATATAGTTAATCTAGATCCTTATTAATAATTCTTACTATTTATTAATTATTATAGTAGATAGTAGACGTTATGCCTAAGTTAAATAAAATACTATTAAAAAAGTAAAGCTATTCTACTATTTATAAGCTAATAAAGGAAATTAAAAGTAGCTCGAATTTAGCAGTAAACTTAGTAATTATACGCTAGATAGTCGCCGTTTATTTAATAATTATACTATAAAGAAAAGGTATTACCATTATAAGCTTTAACATATTTCTATATTATTTATATATAAGGTGTCTAATACGCTAAAGAATAAAGAATCGCGATAGTTATTATTATTAATAATAATTTTTATAATTAAGTAATTATAAGAACCATTAATAGCGCAGTATTAAGTTATAAGCAAGTATCGCTAGATATATTATATAACTATAATATAACGTGTTCGGCAAGCGAGTGGATCAGGCAAGTAAGCGGATCACTCTATTTTACTAGTAAAACCGTGATTTTTACACCCCTGTTAAGGCTATTAATACTTAATAATAAATTCTAAATTTTTAATGTAGTTATATTATATGTGTAAGAATACCTATACTAAATTTCTATAGTTCTAATATATGTAGTTATTAAAATATGGCGTATGGGGTGTAATGGGCTACACCCAGTTGTTGCCTCGGATCCTTAACCCTCGGTTATGCGAACCCCAGATATATAAGTTCAACGCCTAAAGCTTAACTTCGAACTTTCTATTAAATTTATAAGTATTCTTTTAGCACCTTTAGCTTCTTAAGCACCTAGCCCCTTATATTAAATTTAATTACTTTTACCTATCGCGGGACAAGTAGATTTTAATATAACTATAGACCAAAGCTGCGAAGCAGCACACGAAGTTAAAGGACTTACGTAGACAGATACTATAAAGGCGACGCCTGGACCTGCGAGGAGACAGAACCCTCCCTAGCGAGCAATCAAGAAGGAGTCCTAACAGACACTTAACGCTAGCAAGACTATCTTTACTAAATAAAGAAGTTATAGAAATAAGAATAAGACCTTTTGCCAAAGGTCTACGTCTTAGCGCGAACGATTATACGCAGCGAGCTATTAGCTTATAAAAGAGTAATAGCTAGGGAAATAAAAGGATAGCCTCCCTATTTATAATTAAACTCTAGGCATCGGGAGTCAACGAAAACAAAATATAGCAATTTCTAAGCAAGGTTAAAGCACTCGTTAACCTCTAGGACACCCTTTAGACTCTACCGCAAGGAGTAAGAAGACTAACTAAAGAAATAGCAAGGGAGCGCTAAGAACCCCTAATAATATAATAATACTCCTAAAAAATAGGAGGTATAAATTAGCCGTTAGAAGCAGACTAATAGATAGAGCTACTAAAGAGATTAATAGTAAAGCTTATCTTAAACTAAGGAAGAAGCTGCCGCCCTAAGATCCCTAACTTAGCCTACTTTAATAGCGAACGACAGGATTACCGCCGCTTTAGAATAGTAATATAATATAAGCTCCTAGAGGATAAGGACTACCTTAGAAATATACCTAGATACATTATTAGTTAATTAACAGGACGTGCAGCAACGGTGGGAATTATATACCTAGACCACTACCCAGGGTGCACTAAAGCTAACCTCTAGGAGCTACTAGACTGTAACTTCTATAATTACCTAGCGGAAGAAATCGCGCATAACTACTTACTTATAATATAATAAGGGAACTGGAAGCTTCGTGACTTTAACCTTAACTTTAATAACTATGCTATAGAAGCTAAGGAGCACAGTTAGGAGATCCTAAAGAACCTATACTTTTAAAGCCTCTATAAGGACTTACAGGACTAAATAGTTATAGTAAATATAGATAATAATTAGGACCTGTAAGGGGTCTAGAAGAGGGTTAATAAGGTTAAAAAAAAACCTCTTCTAAAACATATTATAGCTGCCAAAGTTTTCTGCCAAGAATAGGGCGCCAGACGAAATAGATTAGGAACCTACCTAAGCTAACCCTAGAAGGATGTCCGGCCAACAAAGCCAAGATAGAAGACACTAAGCGATAGATAGAGCTACGGGACACAGGTCTAGTAACACCTAGAAACGAGCCACGTGGGTGTCGCGCGAAGTAATAGAAACCCGTAAAAAGAATAGTTCCTATTTTTATTATAGAGATACAGGACATCGCGTAAAGTAGTATAAACTTTTACCTATAATAAAGCTAGCATAAGTTCGCGCCACTGCACCCGCTACTAAGGGATCCTCTAATAAAGAGTTTAATGCAGCCTCCACTAATTTAAAAAACTAGGTCCTTTTAGCAATAGTCGCCGCTAAAAGGCAAAAGTAGGAAAAGGGTAGAAGATAAGTTTTAATAACTTTTAAAGGCTATAGCTAGACTTAACACTAGTAATAGTACACTCGCTTATTAATAACATTGTGTTTACATCGACGATAATTAATTTAGGTTATTTAACCTTTAGATTTATATTAGAAAAACTTATAATAAAAGCCTACCTACAGCGCAAGAACCTACCCTATCTATAAGAGGTTATTAGTATTAGAGGCATGCGACTCTTCGTACGCGAAGTAGTCTAACTAGAAATAAATATTAATAGCTATATAAAATTAATATAGCTATACGTCTTACCTAACAATAGGTCGTACGACCTAATCCTTAGCCTAACCTAAATAAAGAAGAATAGGGTTAAACTAGCCCTAGTAAAGAAATTAATCTAGATTAGAAGTTCGGGCACCCGCATTTGTAACCAAGAAGGTAAAAAACTATTAATAAAGCCCTAAGGGATATTAGCTATAGCCTTTATAGCCCTAGATTAGCGTAATCGACGCCTAGGAAACGGGGCCAAGGTGTTTTCTGTGTTAATAAAGGATATATAGAAGGCGTTAACCCGCAAGCTAAAGGTAAACCCACAAGAGTTACTACTTAAAGCTTTTAAGGACTTATAGCGTATCTTTTATAGGGAATAAGCTGACAAGCTCCCCCCGCACTATGGACCTAGAGTGGATCTTTTTATCTCTCTCGTGGAAAAAGATGGCGAGACCCTGGAGATCCCCTACGGCCCTCTATTTAATATGTCTTGCGAAGAGTTGCTTGTCCTTTAGAAAGAGCTTACTAAATACTTAAATAAAGGCTTTATTTAGGTAAGCAAGTCTAGCGCCGCCACCTTAGTATTATTTACTAAGAAACCTAGCGGAGTACTACGCTTCTGCGTTAATTATTAAGCCCTAAACGCTATCTTAAAGAAGGACTAGTACCCTTTACTATTAATTAGTAAGACCCTTTAGCTCCTCGCGAAGGCTAAATAGTTTAATAAACTTAACGTAATCTAAGCCTTTTATAAGCTTTAGATAGTAAAAGGCGAGGAATAGAAGACAGCGTTTAGAACCTAATTTAGTCTCTATAAGTGGCTAGTAGTTCCTTTTGGCCTAGCTAACGCGCCAAGTACGTTCCAGCAGTATATTAACTAGGTGCTAAGGGAGCACCTTAACGACTACTGCTTAGCGTACATAGATAACGTTCTTATCTTCTCTAGTAGCAGCCAAAAAGACCACGAAGAGAAAGTACGTACTATAATTTAGAAGTTAGGGGCCGTAGGACTGCACTTAGATATTAAGAAATCTAAGTTCTGCGTTAAAAAGACTAAGTACCTTAGATTTATCGTAGAAGTTAATAAGGGCGTAAGTATAGACCTAGATAAAGTCTAGGTAATTTAGGAATAGGAGCTACTAACTTTAGTAAAGGGACTCTAGAGCTTCGTGGGCTTCGCGAACTTCTATTAAAGATTTATACGAGACTTCTTTAGCATAGTAAGCCCCCTTATAAAGCTTACTAGTAAAGGAGTAGAATTTATCTAAGGACAAGAGTAGTAGCACGCATTTAACTTCCTAAAGACAGCGTTTTATACGGATCCCGCGCTGGCCCACTTCGACCCCAAACAAGAATTAGTACTAGAAGCAAACGCCTTTAACTAGTTGACTAGGGGATGCTTCTCCTAGTACGATAACGACGGGATTCTACGCCTAGTGGCTTACTTTTTAGCGAAGAATAGCCTGGCAGAATGCAACTACGCTATCTACAATAAAGAGATACTCGTAGTTATTAAATACGTAGATAAATAGGACTATATATATTAAGTAGTAAAGCACCTTACGGTCTACACTAATTATAAGAACCTTACGTATTTCGCTACTAAATAAAGGTTAGACAAACGACACGTTTAGTAGGCAGACACACTTAGCTATATTACTATAACGTTTGTATATAAACTAGGGTTAATAAACTCTAGGGCAGACGCCCTCTCCTAGAAGGACTAAGACCTGCCAAAGGATAGCAGAGATAATAAATTAAAGTTAAGACACTTTATGCTTCTTTAAGAGACTACTAAGAGAAATAACTTAAAGTTTTTTATCCCCTAAACGCCTACTACTATAAAGGAACCTAACTATACTAAAGCAGACGAGGACCTAGTGCTCGCTTACCTAACACGCCCTAAACTACCTACATTAACCCTTTAAGGAGGCGATAGCCCTGCTAAGCGACGCGAACCAGACTTTAACACTATGTAGTAAGAGGCAGAACGCGATAAAGACAGTGCGTATAGCAAGATAAAGGCCTGTGTTAAGAACGGGCTTAGGAAGTTCGAACCCAGGTGGAAGTTATCTGTTAGTATCTCGGAATGTAGTATAGATAACCAAGGGTACCTACGCTACAGGTCAAGACGATGGGTACCAGAATTAGAACCTCTACGGACGAAGCTAATAGCGGTCGCGCATAGTTCCCTAGCTTTAGGACACTTAGGACGAGAAAACACCTATAAGATCCTTGCTCGAGACTACTTCTTCCCGGGGATGTCTAACCAAGTGAGGCAGTACATCAAGAACTGTGATGTCTGTGGAAGAACCAAACTATAGAGAGAAGCAAAACAGGGCCTGCTGAAGCCCTTACCACTACCCGAACAAGGATGGAAGGATATTACAATAGACTTTATCACTACCCTACCCAAGAGCGACGGCTGCACGAATATTATAGTAATTGTAAATAGACTTAGTAAGGACCCTAAGTTTATTAGTCTCCTAAATCTTAATATACCTACAGTTATAATAGTATTTTTTTAATACTAGGTAGTAGACTACTTCTTCCCCTCCTCTATTATATTAGACCGCGGGGGACAATTCGTAAGCGAATTTTAGACTACACTCTATAAACAAGTAGGTATCAACCAAAGACTGTCTATAGTAAAGCACCCGGAGACGGACGGGCAGACAGAATAAATAAACTCTGTCCTTAAAGCCTACCTCCGGGCATACTATAACTAGTAATAAGATAATTAGATAAAGTAGCTTCCTATAGCCTAGATAGCTATTAAAGGGCGAGAAGCTATATTAACAGGAGTTAGCCTATTTTTCTTATCCCACGGCTAGAACGTTAAACTAGTTAAGAACTTTAGGGCACGGAGATTAGCCTTAGAGCTTAGAACTAACGCAAAGAAGGCCACGAAGGTAATAATAAAAAAGTTTAAGAAAGTTTTTAACTTCGCCTAGGCAAAAATAATAATAGCCTAATAAGAATAAGAGCGCCTAGTAAACTGTTAACGTAAGAACGCTTTAATCTTAAAGAAAGAAGACAAGGTGTAGCTAAAGTATAAGAACTACTTCTAAAACTAACGTCTAAGCAAGAAGCTTGACTAAAAGTAAGAAAAGTTTACTATAAGGAAAGTAATAAACTTTTACGTAGTAGAACTAGACGTCCCGCCAAATATACACCTAAGGTTCTACGTAGATAGGCTAAAGTTAGCCTTGTCGAACCCTCTCCCTAGTTAAACCACTAATGACGCCCAGCCCGAAGCAATTATAATAAAAGAGGGGGAAGAGGAGTATAGTATAGTTAATATATATAAAGAACGCTAGTCCCGTAGAGGCAAGAGGGTGGAATACCTAGTATAGTAGGAAAACTACTCTTAAAGAACTTAGGAATCTTGTAGGAACCTTAACTAAGCTACTATATTAGACTATTAGGAGAAGTTTACTAAGCCATATTAAAATCGTAATAGAAAACTCCCGATAGGATTCTATCGCGATATCCCCTAAATTAGCTTCTATTAGGGCCTAAAGGAGGCTCTACGATGCCTGCCTCACTAAGCTAAGAAACCTAGCTAGATAAAGGTGTTTAAAATAAGGGTAGGAATAACATCGTTAGGGGATAAAGTTAAGTATTAGGGAAGGAAGTTAAGAAGGAATCTTAAAAAAGTAACTTAAAAAACTCTTAAAACTACTAAAAATAATAAGGGGACTAAATAATTCCTGTAGTAGTAAGGGATAACCCTTACGAAAGAAGTAAGCCTTAAAAGCAAACTAAAGCAAGAAGGAGAGAGGAACTAGGCAAAAGGGGTATTTTTAGCTACTAAAGGAATAGTAAAACCCTTCCTAATAACGTTTAGGTCTACTTCTCCGCCCTCTAACACATTACTAGGGTTAGGGAAGCTATTATCCTCCTTACTTAGGTGCTTCCTAATTATAATAGCCCGAAGCCGCTGGCGCAAGCCCTAGTAGGCTTAAGTAGGCACATTAGCTCCCGCAAGGATATTATCTATTATCTAGAGACTATCTATTATAATACCCTTATCCACCACCACGAACTTACTAGAGAGCTACACGATATTAGCCTTAGAAGATAGCTTTATTATTTAAAAGAAACTTATAAAAGGGTTCTTACACTCTTAATAGAATACTTTAAAGTTAGTAGTATAAACTTAAAGAAGGTTAGAAGTTTTCTTAACCGCGATAGCGATGCGCTCTAAGAGCTAAACAGCTTTAGAGGAAGAAGTAATAGGGCCTAAAGTAATAGTAGTCTTACTTTTAAAGGAGGTATAGTAATTAATAATAGTAACCTTACAAGCAGAATAGAACGCGTTAAAGTTAGTAAGAAAGGTCTTTTATTCTTAGCTACTTTTTAAAACCTTATTTATAAGATAGCTTATACTAATAACTATAATATTAGCGAACTCTACGTGGCTAACTTCGTTAAGGGCAGGCTAAATCTAGGTAGGGGAAGGAGTTAGTAAAGCACACCCTAAAGTTATCTAGAACAAGTTAGACTAAAGCATACTTGTCTAGTGTAGTTAGTAAGCTTATAGGTATAGCACTCCTTGCAGGACACTATCTTGCCCGCTAGCACCTACTAACAAACGCGTCCGTAAGTAACGTAGTTAATATGCTAGCGCTTAATTATCGCGCGTAGTAAGATTAGACCTTAAGAGCCAAGCTTATTAAGTTAGCAAGTACGCACACCCAGGCCAACAAAGAACTAGAAAGGAGGTTAGAAGAGTAAAGAGGCGAGTTAGAAGGTAAGAAGAAGTAGAAAAAGCGTAAAAAAGAGTCTAAAACTTACTTCGTAAGCTTTAAAAGGACTAAACTTTTTAGTAAGCTAGCTAAGAAGGATTGCGCTAGCGTTAAACATAGTAGCCTTATTTTAGAAGAGCTTAGTCTTCTTAAGTTAGTAGCTAAGTAACTATAATAGGGACGGGCCTTCCTTTATCTTATTATTAGGGTTAGTAGCACGCCTTTAACGCTTAGGCATTTTTATTACGCGGTTGTTACGCGAAGGGCTAGCTATTTTATTAAAATAGTAAGGGGAATTAGGTCGCGAAGTTCAGGAAGACTAGGTTAAAAGTAAGACGTTATAGCGCACGAAGTTAAGCTAAAAAAAAAGAAAGAGCTTAAAAGAGTAAGATCTAGAAGCTAAGTAAGAAGCGATTTTATATACATAATAATAAGTAAACGCACTAGCGCAAACATACTACTATAGTAACTACTTATAGCAAGGACATAAAATTAGACACGCGAGAACAGAACTAGTAAGAGGTTTATAACAGCGAGAGGATCGCAAGCAGACAACAAAACAACTATAAAGCTATATAAACAAGATAAGACGCGGAGATTTCTTTTTTTTACCCTTAACAAAGGGAAGGGAGGTATATAATAGGCTACGCCTAGTTATTACCTTAAATCCTTAACCCTTAGTTATGCGAACCCCAGATATATAAGTTCAACGCCCAAAGCTTAACTTCGGACTCTCTATCGAATTCATAAGTATTCTTCTGGCACCTTTGGCTCCTTGAGCACCCAGCCCCTTACATGGGGACCAAAACACCCCTATAATGTAGTAATTATTAAATAACGTCCAGTTTCTTTCGGCTAGAGCTTAATAATTTTAAATATATGAATTATTTATATCAGTGCAGCCAGCTACATAACTTTATAAATTTTTCTATTATGTATTAAGAGACTTAACAGGAGTATAAAAATCACGGTTTTACTAGTAAATGAAGTGATCCGCTTACTTGCCTGATCCACTCGCTTGCCGAACACGTTATAACTATCCTAGATTAGTAAGATAGTAAGTAAGGATAACATGGCTACAAGCAACGCTAGGCCACGTCTAATAAGTAATATAGGTAAGGTAGCTAATAAGGTCCTAATATAGCTTAGTACATTAAACGTCTGTCTCCTTAATTAACTTATTAAGAGAGTTAATATTAAGTAAAAAGTTAAGTTTTTTACTTATTAGCTATATACTGTACTTCTTGTAAACCTTGTTAATATATATATATTAAATAAGCTAGATATTATACTTCCAGTAATCGCGAACAATCTAGACGCCATAGCCTTAAGTCCAAATTAGTTCTTTAACTTATTCTTAAAGTCTTAATAATGATAAGTATTTATTAGGTAATACGCTATTATTATATCGTTAATATAAGTAAATAGAATAACCTAATTATTAATATATAGGTATAAGAAGCCTTTAACGCCTTTAAGCTTTAATAGCTTAACTATAGCTTAGAATATATTATACCATAGAAGTAGTGTATTTTTTAGGCTATAGAGGGCGTAAAGCACCTTTAGAAGGTTACTATCTACTTTTTTAAATACGCTAGAAGTCCTAGCGTATAAGTTTTAATTAAGTATAAAAATAAAGAAGATATTAGGTATATTATATTACTTTAGCTCTAAGTTAAAGTAGTTAATAACTATAATAATTACTTAAAAAGTGCAGGCTGTAAAGATAGTAGTGTAAATATTATTAAACTTCTCGTATAGATCTTCGCGTGTAATAAACTAAGTCTTATATTTATAAGAATAACTATCCATATTAAACTTATATATAAATACCTATATAAGTAAGATTATTTTAACGTCTTTAGCCTATATAGTTTAGTATATTACTAAGGTTTTATAAAAGTAGCTTTTACTTTAGATCTCTTAATACTTACACTTAATAGCTTTTATTAACTTAGCGTTATATAAATATAACATTAGTTAACTAATATACTTCAGTGCAGTTAATAATTAGCTTTAATTAATTTAAAGGTTATATTTTATATTGTTATTAATAATTATTATATTAAAAGTATTTAGGTAATTAGCGACGGTTTAAGTTCTGGGCTAAATTATATACGTTTATAAATTACTTAAGTTTATTAGTTTTTAAACGCGCTTTATAATAAGTATGTTATTTTATAAACTACTTAAATTTAACGCTATAAGATATTGTTATATTAGTTAGATATATAGCTTTTAATTTCGTTAGCTAATTAATAAGTAACCTCTTACTATAAGGGCATAAATAAAAATTACGAGCGTAGTAGCGCCTTATAAAATAGTCTACTATATAATTAAGAGAAGCTAATATATCTATAAAATTATTAAAAGGTAATTAATATTACGAGGTTAATAGTCTATTATTATCCCATACTAATAACTTAGTTAATTATTTGACAGGCGTTAGTGTTAGTATTACTATAGATTTGCCCTTATTGTAGAAACGTTACTAACGTGTTATTATAAGTTCTTTAATAGATACATCGTCATCCTCGTACAACTTAGGGACGTTAAGTAACTTAATAACCTTCTTAATTACTAAGTTATCTACGTAGCTATTATAGCCTTTATAAAAGGTAGAAGTGTTAAATACCACGTCCTGTGTACAGATAACTTAATCCTTTATTAGTAGCTAGATCTAGAAGATATTAGTACTATTATAGCCTATAAGATGGCTAATTAGGATGCGCGAGGCTTTCTTTACTCTATATAATAAATATTTATTTAGGACCTACGCGCGATAATTAATTAGTTAAAAATAGCTTATTATAGGCTTTTTATTTTAGATAACTTTATATAGCGTGCGCTACTTAAGGACTTTAGATAGCATTTAATTAAGTAGGTATACTACTATCTTTATTAACCTATTTACTAATTACTTTAAAAAGTTATCTTAGAGGCGCAAGACGCGGGCCTTTATTATAATTAGCTTATTAGTAATTTTAGCACGTTTATTTTACGTAAAAGTATTTAAAGCGCATAGCTTAAAGTGTATACCTAAATAAGAATAGAGTTATTTTATAAAGTTAATAATACAGCGCTTAGCGTTTAAGCTTAATTATAATTACGTTATAATTTGTTAAGATCCGATCTTACAGGCACTTGGCTAGGCTCCAGAGCGCCTATGGTCTTATGGTGACCAATGGAGGTACAGTACCTGGAGGTCACGTGACTGCTCGCTGCGCTCGACACGAGCAAGTCGAGCAGACGCAGAAGCCAAGACCTCTGCTCGCTGCGCTCGACTCGAGCATGTCGAGCAGGACAAGTATATAGGAACGCAAGAAGGAGTCTCTCTTCTACTTGTGTTCAACCTGTTTATCAATCTATCGTTTGGATCTGAATAAGCAACCTTGTTAATTTGATTATGCTGTACACACCTTTGATACTAACGCCCTTAGTGACAGGCGCAAGCTATCACTACAACCCTTTCCCGTCCTACCAGTACTCCTGCCCGAGAACCAACCTTAGCCCCTTAGAGAATAGCTACCTCTTTGGGATCTTAACATAATTATACTAACGCTAAATTTATTATATAGTGTTCTATAGCTAGCAGCCTAGCTAAGCCTTTAACTTTATTAAAACGGGCTCTGCTTTATGCTAACGCAAGTATTAATAGATAGTATAAGTATTCTACTTATTACTATTATAATAGAACTCTCCCTAATATTATAGTTAGATAAGATTATTTAAAGTTTAATAAAAGGGAAAAACGGCATCCTTAAGCGTATAGTAAAAGATCTATTTTATTAACTTTAATTAGTGTAGACTTGAACAAAAGTCTTAATTAGCAGGCCCTTTTATTATTACTCCTTTAATATTATTACTTAGGTAATTTATAACTCTACGTCCTAAATAGCCTTAAACCGTATAAGCTAGCGTTAAAAAGATTCTTTTAGATCATTAGTACTTCTAATAAGCAAGTTTAAATAGTTATTATAAATAAGGATAACTTTATTAGATAGCAAAAGAAATCTACGTTAATAAGCTAATAGCCCTTATAGTACTTTAGGTAAGTAATAACCCCGTGTTTATTATATAGCGCATCTTAACCTAAGTTAAAATAAATACTAATATCGCAACAGCATCCAAGACTAATAACGCTTATAATAAAGCTAGAGTACTACTTTAATAGTTATACTAGTATCTTTAACGCGCTCCTGTACCTAGCCTACCTAATTAGTTATATTAATAAAGTAGGTGTAAGAAATTAGGTTAAGGATCTATTAGTCTTAAAAAGTTATAGTATAATTATTAATCGCGATAATAGTTAACTTGTTTAGTAAAATTATGTTATAGTTATTAGCTAAAGTAGCTAAGACTTTACTTATTATACTATATAAGCCTATTATAAAAGCTAAGCTACTATTACTTAGTAGACACCTGTTATTAAGTTAGATAGCTATAGTAACTAGTGTTGTCTTTAAAAAAACGCCTATTTATTTTATTACCACCTTCTATATTCGCGTAAGTAGGCTAAATTTATCTTATAAAGCTTAATTAATATACTAACACGTAGCAGGATCTTTTTTAAAATTACTTAGTTATAAGTAAAAGTCCTTATTAAGGTAGTAGTACGAACTATACTAGTATTTATTATTATAAAGATATGCGCTCTTTAGCGCTTAACTTATAGTAAACTTACTATTATTTTTAATATTCCTGTACGTCTTTGCTACTTAAAGGTTACTTACTATTCTATTAAGCTTCTAGGAACTAGGTTAGACTTGTTAAATATACGTTATATATATAGAGACGTCGTCCTTTAGCGTAACTATTTATATATTATTATTCTTATTTTTAAATAGCTTAATTAGCTTAAGCATAGTGTATTTAAAGTTAATACTTTTAATGACTATTAAAAAATCTTCTTACACATGCGTACTTTTTATATAAAGTAAATTAAATTTAGCGTACTAGCTAGTATCTTTAATCTATAATTATAGCTAGTTTTTAAAATTATATAACTTTAGTAGGGCATATAAGCTCTTATAGTTATTAATTAGGTTATATCAGTAAACTACTATTAATAGTATAAAGTACTTTTTAAAAGAGATAAGTCGCGCGTGCGGCGTATCCTTATTATATAATAAGTAAATATAGTGCTTAGTAATTATCTTACTAATATTTATATTTAGGTTTTAAAGTGACCGCTTCTACTTAAGGTAATAAATATATTACTTGTTATATTAGTTATACGTAAATTAATATTATTAAAATTTAGTATTATTAAGGTTAGCGTTAGTGTATATTATACTAAGTCCCTTAGTAACTTTGTATTAGTGCGCTATAGGCTCGATAGGCTCTATTAGTAGAGGTAGGTTAGCTATAGCGACGTTAGGATTATAATACTACTATAGATCGTACTACTGTACGGCATCCCTATAAAGAAAGATCTATGCCTGCTAGTCCTTAGGCTTATTAAGGACTATAGTAATACGCGTTATTATTAGATTAAATTTTATTATTATTATAAAATTACATAGCTATTATATAAGTTATGTATAATAGGTATTATAGAATTATTATAAATAATTATAAGTAAGTAGTACCCTTAGTAGGTGCAAATTAGGCTTATAACTATTATATTAAAAAAAGGGTGTTAAGGTAATCGTTGTTTTAATTAAGAAGCTACTCTATAGAGCTATATACTGTGGATCACGTGGATCACGTGCACAGGCCGCACGTACGCGGGTGGCCCAAGCTTCTATACTGCACCGTCACATTAGGGAATTATAAACGTATTCATGATATTTGAGAAATATGGCCACCAATACAGGTACAGTAGTCAAAGCACAGCCATAACAGGTCTTGATGAGTCTGGTATCTTGTGCCACCGAGGCCGAGCATCTGCACCCCGTAATATCATTATCCTCGCTCCGGCCGGATTGCCTACTCGAAATGGCGACGCTCTCCCATCTTCATCCGGCCTGCAATCAAGTTAGCATCGATCTTATTCACAAGTAGCTTGAATTTTTTTTTTACCGCAGCCCCCACCATAACGCGTTTCAACCTTAAATTCGAGGTCCTCAAGTGCCTCGCAGGCGCTGCCATGGCCGGGGTCACCGCTGTACATCAGAAGCTGAGAGCTCACAGTAGTTGAATCCGTAATCCGCGGAGTGGCCTATCAGCTCGGCGATGTACTTCGTGCCTTTGTCCTTGTACTTTTCGTCTTTCTCAATGATGGCGCCGACGACGACTGAGAGCTTCGAATAGCGGCGACCACCGTAGATGCCCTCGGTGGCCGCTGGGGAAGGGTCAGCTGGCGTGTTATGTTGAGGGTCTTACGGTGGTGGGGAATGTACCGATGGTAGAAGCCTGGAGCTTTCCCTCAATGGTCAACACGCCGAGGCGCTGTTGCACGAATTCTGCATGCTCACGCTGTTGCATGAAATGCAATTGTGTGGTGTTTGTGGACATGATCGAGGTAGACCGTAGAAGTGAATCGGTTTGGCGATTGTTTTAGGAATTTTAATTCAGGTGTGTGTGGAGAGACATGTGTTATATAGACCTCGAGTTATCGCAAGAGCCATTCTTTATGTTAGCCCCACTTCTCGGTGCCCCGAGCGAGGCATTGAAGTTGAAAAAATATGGTTACATGAGCTGCTGCTCGCCTACGCATTGTGTTGTATCTTCAACTTATAGTGGCGAGTTGAGTTCCATGAGCGCGGACGAGTGAAATGAATATGTAACATACGAAACGGCGACAATCAATTGTTTGAGAATGACATTCCGCAATTGTATCTGTCAGACAGTTCTTGTTGTGGCTATGACTAAGAGGCACAAATCAGCAATGAAATACCGGGTTTTCGATAACATAGCAGCAGTACTTGCCTAAATACAGGAGACCTTAAGCACCAATGCAAACATCAGGATAGATGGGTTTGAGTTCAGAGGTGTTCTTGCGTGAGAAGTAGATGGGAGAGACCCTGTGCCGAGGAAAAATGGAATAGGGAGGGAAACACTAGATCACAGACATCGAGAATGATATAGAAGCAGGCTCGCTTTACCGGATATATGGTTCCCGTTTCTCAGCAACCGCGACGTCCCTTATGTAAGGGGTCGATTCCAGATCTATGATCCCTAAGCCCATGCATGTAGCGCGGCCAGGTCTTTCTTGTTTACTTCCCATCCGACACATGTAAGACACGCCGCAAAGCCCTCATCCTAGGATCGACTACACGTCAACTTCCAAACCTCCTCTTCCATCAAGGCCTCGAGGTGATGAAGCGCATTAAGCGGGTTGTCCATCTCCATACTCCGCTTAAGTAGCGTATAACCACCATCGGCCCGGCATCCAAACAGTTTAGCCGTGTACTCGGTAACCGGCGCGTTGCCTCGGTTCGGTAGGGCGATAACGACGACAAAGAAGTGAGTGTGCGTGTCTGTGCTGAACAGTGCTTTGGCCATATCTATGTAAATTCATGTAAGTATACGATGCAGGATGGAAGTGAATAGGCGTACTGATGATGTTGACTTGGAGGAGCTGCTCCAGTACGAGGTCGTCGAGGCGACCTGGGAAGTAAATCGACATTGTGGACGCAGTTCTTCTTGAGTATCGTGTTTCGAGGGCGGGATGTTGAGTGCGGCGTGGACTGGGCGAGTGTAGCTTTTCAGGACAAAATGCTTATAGGCTTGAACGAAGAATTATGCCTGCAGCCACCCATGATGGGGTCCGTGAATGGGTGAGTTTCAACACACAGGTTGCTTGGCGCTGAACGGGTTTAAGTAGCTCGGCGCCTCATGCTCTTGCGGCCCGAGCTCTGTTCAAGTTGAAGTGAGGATCTTGAAACTTCAAGTGTTCTGAGGCGCAGGAGGATTTGGAGGCTTCGCATCGATGTGTGAACACTGTAGGTGCTTGGAAAGTCCGGGCGTCGCGAAATCAACGTAGATATTTTTGCGATCGTTCAACCCTTTCGAGTGACACACGGCAGCGAAACTTCCAAGCGAGTGCAGAAAGAGTCGTCGTAAGATGTGATGCACTCCAGTGCAGATCTAAAAATCATTACCACTATGTGGCTGTGCGATTCCGTGGCTTGGCGAAGCTGCCAAAGATGAACCAAATAACTCCCTCAGTCAGACTCTCAGGGCAGGCGCGGTCGACCGAGCGTAGATAGAACGGGCGAACTCGGCTGCTCATTACGATAGCCTTCAGGATATACCGGCAATTTCAATATCATCGAAGACTCGTTCTGTAGTCGGAGCGTAACGCTAAAACTGGACAACAATGCAGTCGCAGATGAGCACGCAGTGTCTTCCAAAGAAAGACATAAGACACCGAGTGCAAATGCGCTCACGTCAGCTATCTCTCTATTTGGGTCATTAACGTGAATATTTGATATGAAATGAAAGAAGATCTTACACACCTCCCCATGATAGATCATTCCGCCTAATGCCAACCTATGACGCCGAATGATGGCCATGTCTTCTGAACATGACCTGAACCTGAACTCCACGCTATGCTTTTAATGTGTCGTGTGCCATAATTCATAGTTTAACCTTCTTCTTCGGCTTCTTCTCGCCGTCCGTCCGCTGTCGCTTGAAAATGCTCTGGCTCTTCATCTGCCCAAGGCCAGGCTTGCCCGACGGCGGTACCTTCGCCTTCAACCCGAAGCTGAACTTGACAGGCGCAGTCGCCTCTTTTAGTGCCTCCGCTTCCTCACCAGTGGCCGCGTCGTCTTTCTTCTGCCCATCTGGAGATTCTGTCGTCTTGCCCTCCGCCGCATTGTCTCCCGCCGACGGTTCAGGTGCCTTTTCCTCCGCAAGAGGAGACGCGGAATCTTTCTTCATCGCCTGCGCAACCCGCCTAGCCTCCAATATCCGGGCCTTTTCTTCTGCTTCTTCCTGTGCTCGCTTTGACATCTTCTTCAGTAGCTTGTCCTCGCCGGCTCCACTCCTCGCCTCGGCCAGCTCCTGTTCGCGAATCTCCTCCCTCCTCTTCGTCGCCGCAATGCTCGTATCCCTCCACGCAATCATCAAGCCATCCTTCTCATCCTCCTTCACGTTCACTATGCCTTCTCGTCCAAGGTACTTCACAAACTCCGTCAAACTGCTCCACCGCGTCGAGTTCATGTGTACATGCTCCTTATCGCGGATGTACTCGTTATAAAACTTGTTCGCGCCAATCCACTTCTCACCATGGGCCGTTCTATACGCATGTTAGTATAGCACACTCAATAATAAAAACCACGCCTGGATTTCTTTCCAGGAGTGTTGACGCAGTGAGGGAACTCAGTTGTGTGTATACGCAATGAACAAAAGCTGTTTGCAAAGGCCACTAAAAGTATAAGTGTCTATTCGACCGCTAGTATGGGACAAAAAGCGCAATTGGTGCGGAATGTTTTTATCGTCACCAACGACATGAACAGATCATGCGATACACAGCAACTGAGAACCGCGATGATACAGAACTTCGTACAGGAAATTACGTACCTCAAAAGAGAAACAAAGTCGCGCTGGAAGTCGCCACTGTAGTTCTGGATGTACTTTTGCGGATTCTCCCCGACCACGTGCATCTGACGGACGTGCGACTCGGATTGGACATGGCATTTGAAGCCGTTCGCGTCGCGGCATTGTTTCTGACATGGCTCACACCACCAACGAAGACGTTGAAGCCCTGAAGCCCGTCAATAGAGCATTTTGTGTTTTGCCGGCATTTTACTTTGACTCACCTTTCGACTTCATCTGGTTCGCGAGGTGCTTCGTGCTTCCTACTTCGGCGCGCGGCATCGTTACGGGCGGTTGCGCGCGGGGCGACCTCGATTCGGAAGGTTTACGGGCGCGCGATCGCGACTTGTGCTTCGTGAAGTGGGTGCTGCCCAGGTGTACGTGAGAGAGGCGCGCGGGGTTGGCGAAAGCGAGTTGACTTGTGAAAGTGTTGTTGGGAAAGGTTCGTACGCGGGGTGGGCAAAAGTGAGTTGTCTTGAGTGAAAGTGAGGTTGTTGGGGAAAGTTTGTAGGGCTGATGATGCGCCACTGCTGGGCTTGACTGATACGGTTAGACCCGCCGGCCCTGGCAGCCGCTGATCACGTGATGATGGCCTGACCGCGGCGGGCGCACGACTGAGGGTTTGATACCCCTGCAGTGCGAGGCGTTGAGTGCACATGTGAGAACGGTAGGGTGAGCTAGAATGAAGATCGAATGTCCTGCAAAGGCTATGGACAATGATCTGGAGACTTAGGACCTGGAGCGCGCATTACTCGTTCTCCGGCAGTCCCACAAGCTTATTGCTCATGCTCCACAGCTTCTTCGCCTTCTCCTCATCAAACGCATACTTTTTGTACCCAGAAACAAACAACCCAACACCCTCAGGCACTGGCAGGGCAATCTGACAATTGTCCAGGTACTTACCGCCCTTGCCCTCCCAGCACCTTGCTACTGCCGCCCACACCGTCGTAGCGGCACCCTGGGCCTCGCTCTTCATGTACGCGTTGACGTCTGGATTTCCCTCCCATTGGGAGGTGTCGAGGTGTGCTTGTAGGCCCGTCCAGATGCCGCCAGGGTGAAGGCTGTTAGCGTGCAGGCCGCGCGAGCCGTACCGGCGCTCAATCTCGTTGGCAAGGTAGATGTTACCGAGCTTGGAGTGCGCGTAGGCGCGGCTGGGATCGTAGGCCCCGCCCTCCAGCATGACGTTGTCGAGGTCGATGTCATAGTAGCGATGGCCTAGCGAAGACACGGACACCACGCGAGACTGGAACTCTGGCGTGGACGAGGACATCAGAGCGGGCTCGAGCAGCTGGAAAAGGAGAAAGTGCGCGAGGTGGTTGGTGCCGAACTGCTTCTCGAAACCGTCCTCGGTCTTCTCCTCTGGTATCTCCATGATGCCGGCGTTGTTGATCAGGATGTTGAGCTGGTTGTTGGTCTTCTCGAGGAAGGATTTGGCGAAAGTACGCACCGAGGCGAGAGAGTTCAGGTCGAGCAGCTCAAGGTCAAGCTTGCCAGGCTCCAGGACTATGAAGGGATGATGAGTGAATGTCGCAGCACTGTGTTTAGAATACTCACCGTCACCCAACGCTTTCTTCCCCTTGTCCAGGTTGCGCGCGGTAGCGAAAACGTGAGCGCCCGTTGCCTTCATGGCGCGAGCTGTCTCGATGCCAATGCCAGACGAGCAGCCGGTAATCAGCACTGGATAGGAGACATGTCAGTGAGGGTTCGGCATCGTCGCCTTCCCAATGGCGTACTTACCGACTTTGCCTGCAAGTTTGCCTGCACGTTGTGAGCTCGATCGCATTGCTTGAATCAGGTGAAACATACCTTCAAGGCCTTCATCTTGCACGATCTGGAGAGCTGTCGGACGCGCATCTCCGGGACCCTGGGTATTTTCGTGGACAGCGGCATAGCGCTTGAATTCGGGTGCATCGTAGTCAGCCATCTTGGTGCAAGCGGTGGACAATCCTGGTATTCTGTGAGAGAGGTATTGTTTAGAAGGTGAATGTTCTTGTTCCAGTTAAAAAGTGAAAGAAATCGACCATCTTTATTTATTTTGGTTGTCTCTGGTGTTGTACATGGGTACTTCTAATGTTCGGCTTTAAGGCCGAGGGACCGGGTATGTAAAAAGCATCCAGTGGAATTTACGGCGCACTACTACGCCTCATGTACTAATCAACTGCACGCAAACGTAACAACAAAGGTGGATGTAAGTGTAGTGGACGTCATGCAAGCCGCCAAGTCGGACAAATTCCGCCTCAGAGAATGTATCATACAATGCGCCTCATCGTCTCGTGCTGCTTAGACGATTCGGCCTATCATAACATTTGAAGTCTCGATTGGTGTGAAAGATGTAGGGTGGGGCTCGTGTTCGTTCAGACGGTTGGTCCGTGCTCTGCGACTCCAAATTTTTGGCGATAGCTGCACTTTCTGCTAACACCGAACTTTTCTTGTCCGCCACCCACAACAGCTGCAAAACACACGATACAGCCCGTGAAACTGCCGGCATTCACCGCGCTTCTTACCCCTCCATCGCCTGTCGAATTCGTCAACTTTAGCACAGGAGGGGAACCTCGCGCACGCACGACTGCGTTTTCGTAGTAGTCGAACCTCTGTGGACGTGGCGCGCTTGCTCCGCGTGTCTCCGAGACCAAACGCATCCAAGATGCCCTCCACACACAACACAGACAAGCCGTGGGACACGGACGACATCGACAAGTGGAAGGTTGAACCGTTCAAGCCGGAGGACAACAAAGCTGGGGCCTTCACCGAAGAATCCCGCTTCTCGACCCTATTCCCGAAATACCGAGAGCAGTACCTCAAAGCAAGTTGGAAAGCGGTGACGGCCGCGCTGGCGAAGCATGGCATCGGATGCGAGCTGGATCTCACGGAAGGAAGCATGACCGTCTTTACGACACTCAAGACTTATGATCCTGCGGCGATTCTGAACGCTAGGGATCTTATAAAACTGCTCGCGCGATCGGTGCCTGCTCCGCAAGCCATCAAAATTCGTACGTAGTCCCTGTCCTATGTTGTGTGGAAATCTGACTGACTTTGCTTCCTAGTCGAGGACGACGTAGCCTGCGACATCATAAAGATTCGCAACCTCGTGACGAATAAAGAGAGATTTGTAAAGAGACGGCAACGGATCCTAGGACCGAACGGCTCTACACTCAAAGCCTTGGAGTTACTTACAGAGACATATATTCTTGTTCAGGGCAACACTGTCGCCGCTATGGGTCCATACAAGGTGCGTAAACCGCAGTATCTCAAGCACAAGCCATCGCAACTTAGTCTGACGTGTCATGGTTTAGGGTCTCAAAACGATACGGCGTATTATCGAAGATACCATGGCGAACATCCACCCGATCTACTCAATCAAGGAGCTCATGATCAAGAAGGAGTTGGAGAAAGACCCTGCGTTGAAGGACGAGAGTTGGGATCGCTTCCTACCCAACTTCAAGAAACGCACGCAGAGCAAGCGCAGAGTCCCTCACAAGGTCACCGACAAGTCAAAGAAGGTCTACACGCCCTTCCCGCCCCCACAGGAAAAGAGCAAGGTGGACTTACAGATCGAGAGCGGAGAGTACTTCCTGGGCAAACAGGCAAAGGAGCGCAAAGCGAGGGAAGAACGGGAGGCGAAGATGAAGGAGAAAATGGACGAGAAGCGGAAGGAGCGGCTCAGCGAATACGTAGCACCAGCCGAAGACGGCGGCGAGAAGAAGAAGAAAAAGAGGAAGCGAGAGGACGGCGAGGAAAAGGAGAAGAAAAAGAAGAAGCACAAGGATACCGTGGTCAATGGCGATGCGGAGTAAAAGTACTAAAATTGAAGGTCGGAGTCTATGATGCATTTCAGGGCGTTTATATCTGCATAGGTCAATATACCCTTTTCCTGCTTCTAATGCTTCTCTTTGGTTGCGAATACCGCCTTTCGTCGGTACGCTATACTGACTAAGCGATCTAAATATGGTATAGCCGATGCACCCGTCTGACATCTGCTGTTTCAGCCGAGCGCTTCACAGCTTAATCAAGGGTATCCTTCGAACGCTCAATATCAATCATGTCTCTTTGTGCGTCCACTAAGCCTTTAATCATTTCTGCGACATGAAGGCTTCACTGTTGCCTTCAATTCTTCTTTGTTCCCTAGGTTCCGCAGAAGCGCATGCCAATGACTTCGCTCTGCATGAACAGTGTTGGCACGAGTATCCGCTATCGACGGCCTTCATTCAATCGTCGAAAAAAGGAGACCTCGAATACATCCATGCACTAAATGCGCCTGCGTCTGACCATCACGATGGGTATAGTCGGAAGATATCCAGTGACCCGTGGTCATACCGGCCAGCATGCACAGACGTCCTCCCCAGCGTCGGTAGCAAACTCTGCGTATACACAAATACCTCTTTCAGCAACGGCCGCGGCATCTCCATTTTCACCACGCCAAAGCTTGCCGAACAATTCCTCGCCCTACCACCTTTCCAGGATCCCTCCTTCCCACACTCAGACTACAATGAAGACTCTGGTGCTTGGTTCACGCAGTCGTTGCCCGGAAAGGGAATGGGCATGCTCGCAAAACGCGTTCTCAAGTTTAAAGACCGTGTGACTGCGTACACGCCCGCACTGCTGGCTTACCTGGAGAGCGATCTTTCCACTGCTGAGAGGGAGAAGTTCTTCCGTATTGCGGTATCGCAGCTCCCACAAGCTACGCGAGACATGTATCTAAGCCTGGCGACGGTATACGGGATAGAAGCGGTAAAGTACCAAGACATCGTGAAAGCGAATACGTTCCAGCTCGAAGTTGGTGGACACAATCATCTTGCCATCTTCCCGGAGACGTCGCGGCTCAATCACGCGTGTGCGCCAAAGTGAGTATTTTTAGCTTTGCGGAGAGAATGTACCTGACAAGCGAGCGAAGTGCACAGTACCGCCTCGATCCTGTGTTGTTAACGCACTTTGTCCACATCACGCGGCCGGTGGAAGAAGGCGAGGAGATCACCATATCGTGTACGTACTTCGTATCTGTTGCTGGTACATGGGCTTTCTGACACTGTCCAGATACCTCGCCGCTCGATCCGGCGCATGTACGCCAGCAACATCTTGAGCAAGGGTTTCACTTCAAGTGTACGTGTCCGCGGTGCACCGAGCATGAGAGGACGGATGCTACGCTGGGACAGATCCAGGACATGCAGAGCTCCCTGAACGACTGGTCTGCCTCATCGATCGGTAGTCCTGAGCTAGCGGAGAAGTTGCTTGGTACCTATCGAGAAGAGGGTCTCGAAGGCTTCATGGACGTTCCGTATGGGTTTGCGGCACTGGCATACAATGCCGCCGGGGTCGCGACGAAAGCGGTGGAATACGCGAAGAGAGCGGAAGAGCTGATATTACTGAAGGACGGGGAGTGGGCGCCAAATTTGCGGATTTGGAAGGAATTGCTGAAGGATCCTAAAGGGCATTGGAGCTATGGACGGCGACGCGGATGACGATAATCGAACGGTCACATCCGATTGCTAAGCATGAGCATCTCAGTGTGTATATCTTCCCGAGGCTGCTGCGTCTACACTGATCTGTTAACGCTTCAATAATAGAAACCACGCCTGGATATCCTTCCAGGAGTGTTGACGCAGTGAGGGAACTCAGTTGCTGTTAAAGCTTTAGTGGTGAGGGCTTGACATGGGCAGAACCGAATCTATTCTTTGCGTTGTGGCCAACTTATGATCACAGAGCAAACGTGTTTTACAAAACTTTGCCTGCATGACCGGGCGTACACAAAGCACTTCGGTGCGTTAATAAGGCTTCAGCATTCTTCAACTGGGCAAAAGGAGTGCGATCACGAGCTTGGCGCTCTGCTGAGCCTGCTCGTGCTGAGCACGCAAAGGCCGATCAGACCCAACGGGCGAATGCGTTGTTGTGTTCTCACGTGCATCACTTATATACCGCATCTTCTCGTTTTAACCCCTTAAGCTTGGACCCGGCCGTCGGTTTTCTCTGGACATTCACTGGCTTCGTGTGCGCCTTTGCGCCCTGATATAAGCCTTGTCACTGCCACCCGACAACCCAACAGCACCCGCCTGCACTCATAAACACCGCCTCTTCACACTCTCCACAACACATTCAGGCACAGACAGAGCTCAACCGCTACACTTCACGTGTCTCCAAGCTCACCAGCCGCTATCGCACTTCTATACAAGCCGCAGTCACTGTATCTGAGGCCTACAGGTACCTCTACATCAACCTCACCCTTTCTGGTTCACACACCGCCATCGCGAATTCGCACAAGTCAGGCCTCCAGCACTACCCTCGGCCATCGCAACCAGACTCAGCAGTGTCGCCATTAGCAATTTTCACCCCCACCACATTAGCCATGGCATCTTCCAGCTCGACCACCACCCTCTACACTCTCAGCACCACTTCGAACAAAAGCGGCGGAATCATCGTCACAACACCCATCCCGGCCAGCACGGTCGTCCTCTCCGGGACGCCCCTCCTCTCCCTCGCCCCCTCCCCGCGCTGCTCCCCTACCGAACCCGCCCCTCACGAAGACCTCCTCACCGACTTCGATGCCCTTCCTTCCGCCGATCGACAGCTCATCCTAGAACAACTAGACGCCCCCGACCTCTGCGTCTTCCGCCACTGCATCTTCACAGAGCTGAAGAATCAGCGCGGCCAATGAACCGTACTCTTGGCGTACGGTTCGTGGTTCCGTACTGTGCACAGTTCACTTGACAGTCTTTAAGAGAGAAAAAGACCAGCATGTGGCACGTGCACGGTACGGAACCACGAGCCGTACGCCAAGAGTACGGTTCGTTGGCCGCGCTGTGAAGAATTCCACAGGCGGAGGCTGGGCCCACCTGCACACGCGGCTCGGCAAGGATGTGAAGCAGATACTCTGCGCGTGGAACGGGAATGCAGTGACCAGAGGGTATTTGGGCGTTAAGTGCGCTATGTTGAACCATTCGTGTGCCGCGAATGCGTTTGTGTCCTTTGAAGACTCCGTCGGCCGGCTTGTTGTGCACGCGCTGAAGGACATCGAGGAGGGAGAAGAGATCTGCAGGAGCTATCTGGAGGGAAAAGAGATGTTCGGGATAGCGGAGGAGCAGCGCAAGGTGCTTGAGGTGCAGCGGGGCTTCAAGTGCCTTTGTGAGACTTGCGTAGCGGTCGACGAGCACGCCTCCAATGAACCGGACGCCCTACATCCCGATGACGAGATACGCGCTGAGATGCGCGAACTGATGGCTCGGTACACAAAGGCCGTGGTCGAGCTGAGTAAGGGTTGGTGCCATGTGCACGCGCGAGGTCTGCAACCCGACTATGTGAACTAACTCGTCGACGTTGCAGCGGCCGTTGTGGAGTTGATCCAGAAGCTGGGGCTGATGTCGATCGACTATCTGGATTGGCCTCGCAAGATCGCTAGGTGGAATCTCGCGCTCGGGAAGAAGGACGCTGCGATGAAGTGGATGGTGAAGATACTAGCGATCATCAAGTTGTGTCTTGGAGAAGAGTCGCAGATGTACCGCGACGGGCAAGCGCAGATCGACGGGGAGGACGGGAATTACGAACCTGATGAGGGTTCGGACGAGGAGGGAGATGAGGTGGGCGAAGAGATGGACGAGGAGGATGATAAGCTCTAGTTGCGTTCTTTGCAGAGCGGATCATCTTGGGGATGTTGGATTGGCATAACGATGCACGGCGATATAGAAACGGTTTGGCATGTTTATTTGCGCGTGTAAGGCGTCTTTGTAATCGCCATTTGATTAGGCGTCAGTCTCACCGACTGATTTCTCAATTCTTCGCTTTCATGTTGTTATGGAAAGATCTGGCAGCAAGCCGTGGGATTTGCGAGGTGGCATGAAAATTACAACAAATCCAAATCCATATTCAGCAAAATGTGACCATTGTGTGATACTCAATTAAAAAGGGCTGTGAAGCGCTAAGCGGTTGTGCTGAAGGAGATTTGGGGGCGGGGGCTAATAGCGATCTTGATATTAGTTCAATGTTTTCTCAATGTCTTTAACAAAGCTGTGGTATGCGTATCGCTACATTAGTACTTATAGGGGTTGTTCTCGGCTTAACTCTTGTATAGAAATGGTCTACGTCATTTCTTCTCGGAGAGAGACCGGTGGAGACAAGTGAAGGTCGGAATCCTGGGTTGCACAAGACTTGTCCCGTTTTAACGTCAAACTAGTCAGCATGCACGAGTGCGGCGACGCTAGGCATCCATCCTCGTATCTACCATCCTTTAACTCGATCGAGCACATAAACATCTAACGAACGCTTTCCCGTATTTGGACGTATTCACAGACTAGAAATTCGTGCTCACAAAATCACGCCTCGAGTCACTACTGAGTGAGTGGAAACCTTGAAGGTTGTGCGTTGGTTAGTGCCCTCTTTCACGGCTCTTCTACCCACGGTTCATACCTAAGCTATAGACCTCAGCATTGAAAGTCCACGGGTAATCAACCGGACTTACCTAACACTACCTGCGCCCACATCCACATCCGTTTCCCCACCCACGGAAAGTGTCCAATACCAACAAACCCGCCGGACACCACCGCACCAACAACTGGCTGCATCAAGAATAGCTACTCACCACTCTCTCCAACAGAGCGACACCCAAACAACTTCAACATCCCGCGAGAACTTCGCGATGATATTCTCGAGCGCGTCCTAGCATACCGACGTCCATCTCCTCAGATTCCGGAAGAAATCGAAGCCCAAGAAAGACATCACGAAACGATAAGCCCGTTTGACAACGCAGGCTGGTACCTGCGAGATCCATCTGCTTACACGTCTAACTCAGCCGGTCTTCTCCTGGCTTGCAAAAAGCTCTGTTCCGAAAACCAAGAAGCCCTTGCCCGGCTGCGTCTCGCGCATGAGCTCGACATCAAGTTCGTAAACGAGCGGTATTTAGCGCCGACATGTACAGTTATGCCTGCGCAAACAAAGCGTTTCTCTCACGTCTACGCCACTATCCAGAGCGTAGGCGGCTTTGTCCGGACCAAACATACCATAGGTACAACTTTTTGGAGGCACGGCAGCGGGGGCCCACCATTGTACGTGAGGATCTTCTACCACCCGCTCGGGCACTTCTTGGAGCGCGGGTGCTCAGCGCCGCACGCTGCTACTGTGTCGAGCAGCATCTCTGTCGAGCGTCTAGATCTAGACTTTGTGGACCCTGAGGACATTGCGTTGCTTCCGCCACCAGGCCAATATGGGACGCTTTATCATGCGCGGGGCGCAAGGTCACGTTTGCGGAGGAACGAGGACCCCGAGCTGCTACGGCCGGAGCTGTTGGCGGCAGACCTGCTTAGGCATATTGCGGGCTTGTTCGCGATGGGATATCACACAGCGAGGTACGGATCGATGCTCCACGGGCGCATTGGGGAGTTGGTTTGCATGATCAATGGGGAGGTCCTTCACCGGATTGACGTGGGTCAGACGCTTGCGGATTTGAAGTTCAATAACAGCTTTGACAACGTGCCGAGAGATCGTCGTTTGGAGAAGTGGATACAGTGGAAGAAAAAGGCCCAAGAGTGGAGGAGGGAGTGCGGGCTGAAGATGGTAGCGTTTGAGGAAGGTTGGGAAGACGAGGCAGCAGCTGATGCGGATCGGATATACGCACGTCGTATATGAACATTTCGTTCATAAGTCGCCGACTCAACATTGCTTGTATCTTCGAATCCAAGATTAAAGTATATCCTTAAGAATAAAGGCGATCCGTGACACCGCTATGGCGCCTTCCTATCCTAAGGTCTCGCTACGAGCCCGACTTGAGTCAATGGAAAGATTTTAATACAAGATTCGAGCGACGGTAAGGGTTGGCCCACTTCTTTCTTCATTTATTAGACAGCTAAGTGATCCAGAGAGGTGTCTTGTTCCCTTAGAGCGAGCTCTGCACCGGGGTACCCAAGATCTTCTCCACAACATCATTAGGATGCCATGTTGAAATACCCCAGATGATGCACCTCAACTGTAAGATCCACCACGCCACCTCAACCTCATCTGCGTCCGGCATGAGACCACGCTCTCTCAGATTAGCAGCGACGCCGAAGTCGGGATGCGCCATATAATGAACGTAGCGCTGACCCATTTCGTACTGCCTCAAACCGAAGAAATATCCGTGCCGTGATGTTATGTTGTAAGCGTCCCTCTGATCATCGTGTTTGCGTCTATGAGGATAGTTTTTCACGAACTCGTCGGTGAACTCGATGGCGTGAACGGCCATTAGCGCGTTGCCGGCCACAAGGTGTAGGTACTTGCTCGTGTCATCGATGTGTACCTCGTGGAGACCTTTCTCAACGAAGTAGTGGGTTGTCCACTGGAACATGTGTCGCATGTCCTGGATGGACTCGAGCCTTTCTTGCTATGTTTCTTGCTCGCGTATGGCTGGATTCCAGAACCAGCGAGAATAAAAATAGTGCGAGTGCTGTTGTTCGAGTATCTCCATACGATTCAAAACGTCTGTAAGTGATCTTAGAAGAGCCTGGTTATCCTTGATCTCTTGTACCCGACTTTGGAGGCGGCGGAGGAAAGCTAGCCGTGATTCGCAGTACCAGTGTATGCCTTTGAGGAATGGCTCAATGCGCCACCCTGGAAAGCAGTAAGATGTAATGGTAGATCCTCCCAAGGGAAGAAACGGGAGTATGAGGGTGACAGTGTCGTTGAAGACCTCCGCGCTGGTGTCCCTTGGTGCTTTACATGCAAGGGTCGAGAGGTTGAGCAATTCACTAACGCGGGAGATGTCCGTAATCTTCCCGTCCTTTGTAATCAGAGGCAGGTCTTTGCGAACTAAGATCGGATCGCCTGGTACGATGCCGAAGAGCATCTTGTCCGCGGCTCGACTAGGAACGATCCTCGGGAATTGTCCGTGGGTCCCAGCCGAAGTAAAACGAAGTACAGTCCCTAAGCCTCTGACATCTGTAGAGGTTAGGCTATATCCGTTGCCGTCTGCTTGCATTTTGCCGATTTCTGGCTCCAAAGCGCGCCACTGCATGCCCATGCGTATGGCAAGAACGATAATGTCGCTAGCGTTGCTTTCCGCAAGAGGTCCTACCATATCGGGAGGCATGAAGTCCTACGTCCACGTTCGGTATATGACTGCGATGTCGGTGCGCGCCACATCTGTGTGGAGTTTGAGTGAGCCAAGAGGGACTCAATAAAGCGTACATAGCCCGAACAGTTCTAAGACGGCGGTGCCCGCCAAAACAATCTTTACATAAACTACTTACTACATAGCTCATCACCATGCTCATAGCGAGGTGAACTGAAATCGGACTTCGATACACCCGTGTGGTTTTTCTTGACCGTGCTAGGGGGACAGCTTATGCAGTCCAATGGCCAGTAGCTGTGCGAAAGACAGTGAAGGTCCCGAAGTAGGCGAAGCCACGTTACTAGAGAGTCGCTTTCGGATCTGACTTTCACCACATGATGCTTTGTCGACCTCGACGCGGTGTGTGCTTTCTCGATATCGGCGTCACCTGGGCTCGAAAACCGCTTTATGGAAACGTTCGACGAACCAACAGATAAGCGACCACGTCTTGCTCCCATGTAGCAATAGTCCTGATGTACTGTGATATTGAGTTCATCACAAGCACCCTCCTGCAACAAGGGGCTGTTTATGAGAAAGCCGTCCCCATGTTGCTCCTCGTAGGTTTCCCGCTCTTGTGGACTGACAAGGACAATTTGCGGTGTCACAAATGTGTTTCGAAACGGAATTCGTGCCATTTCCATTTTCGGTACCGTCTTCGATGCCAGACATCGATAACAGATTCGGAGCATCTTCGATAGCCATCTGCAGAATTGAATAGCTGTAAGAGAAGCTGGTTTCCTGTAACGACAAATGCAATCAGAGAGACGATAAGCGCAACGATAGAGACGCTCACTTCCGCTTTGTCGGTCATGGTGGACGAGTGAGAAAGTCGATGGTTGGGAGAAGGCTGAGATCTAGCGTAGAAAGTCGATCACCTCAATGCCTAAACATATTCATGGTAAACCAGCGGCCACGGGCAGCCATCAGCTAACCAAGGGGGCTGTGTCTGTATCGCGTATTGATTAGGCATCTCTTTGACTGAGTGCAGCTCGTATTGTGACAACTGGAAGCGACTGCCCAGGTGGAGTGGCTTCCGAGCGTACAGCAAAACCTGTTCAAACTCACGCGTAACTTCATAAAGCTGAATGTGGTGGTAAGATGAACGTATGGAAAAGCCTCACTTGGTACAATAACACGATTACACTGTATTGGATCATCGCTATGGAGTTCAGGAGAATAGGCGGAAGGCGAGCGTGCGAGGTTAGCTTTAAAGGCTAGTACACTTCGGGTATGGCGTCATTGTCGTGGGGAAATTGCAACATTTGAAAGGCCGCAACACAGACCTTACGTGTGCTTCCATAGCCTCTTGCCGATGTCATGATGTTGTTTCGAATGTCGCAAGAGCCGCCTGTCACCCCAGTCCGGCCAAACCCCAGGCATGAGACGTTTCGCACCCAACCCTCATGTTTGAAGCTAGCGGCTTCGACATCAGTCTTCCCAGACAACCTCTCTTCGTGACATCTTCTCTTCCCTATCCGTTCTTTTACCTGCTGAGGCTTCTATCTCTCTTTTTATTCACTTCTTCTGCACCTGGAGTGCCCTTTCCCTGTACATTTTCCTTTCCTCCTCACATAATGTCACAAGTGTACCGACCAGTGCCTTTGGAGGAGCAATCACAATCAAGCCGCGATGATGCCAGTTTAAACGAGAAGTTCGAGTGGCGGGCAGCCGAGAAAGAGACCCTCGCGCAGCGGATACGGAAAACTTCGAGTTCGACATGGGTGTTAGTGGTGCAGGCAGTCATGCTCTCGGCGTCGATAACGTTCTTCGCGCTCGGAGTGTGCATGCGGTCGGCGAAGCAGGCGGACGCGATACCCATGACGTTCTGTAAGGAACCAAACCAGACCACATGGCAGCGGCACTAACAGCTACAGCACCCGTCAACGAGGCGATTGAGTACCAGATTAAACACTTCGATCTCAAGCCTATTCCGGATGGTCCATTCGTGGGCAAAGGACAGCAGGTAGATGCGATGTGGGATTGGGCGACAAATGGCGGTACAGATTTCTACACCGCTATGTTCTCTGGACGTATATTGACTCTTCTCAGTGCCCGACACAATGGTCACCCGCGAGGAAATGCTCAAAATGAACATGGACCCGGAAGGCGCACTCATGGTCACTGACCCTGCTACCGGCCGCCGCGGCTACCGCGTCGCCATCGAAGTTTTCCACCAGCTACACTGCCTGAACCTCCTCCGGCAGGCGAATTGGAAAGCGCACTACGAGAAGCTGGGCGGCGATACGGCTGCGGAGCCGGAGGACTTGCACGGCCACCTTGACCACTGCATCGATGCACTGAGGCAGTTTGTCATGTGCCAGAGCGATACGAATGTGTTCCCATTCAGGTTCCCATTCAACGATGGCGACCCATGGCCGGACTATAGCTCTCCGCGCATGTGTAGGAATTATGAGAAGGTGCGGCAGTGGGCGGTGGATCATGGGGTTGCGCAGGGTGTGGATGAGCCGGAGCATTAGGAATACACGCCGTATTTTGAGGAAGCAGCGCAGCACTGTAGGTATGCGACTTTTTGCACTTGCAATACCGGCCGAGCATAGCCGAGTATATTAGACCCATCTTGAGCATACCCGGGATCCAGAATCCAGAATGCTATTCATTTGAATATACCATACGCTACGACGAGGCCTCAATCGCCTCGACACGCGCCAGGATGCTCGCCTTCCACCTCTTGTAGTCTTCGTGTTGCCGTTCGCCCAGATAATCGGTAGCATCTTGCATCATCGTTCCCAGCCCTATATAACTGCTGCCGCCCTCCCGCAAGCTGCGACTCCCACTAGCTACGGCGGCGGGTGCTCCACCCGTCATCTCTACCCCTTCCATGTCTTCAGTGCTGGGCGGCAGGACATTCAGGAACCAGTCCATCCGGATCCAACCCTCTTCTTGGGCCATGGGCACCAATGTGTCAATCTCTGCCCCCAATTCGGCTTCCGAAACCTCCTTCCCGGCGTCCGTCTCAAGCAATGTGGTGATGGCCTTTGCGCGCCACGCTAAAAATCGCTCAGGTGTGATTTCTTGATCTAGCATCCGGGAGAGAACATAAAACATTATGACTGAGATGAGTCCGAGAATATGGCTCTGCGATACTTCGGACAGATCTGGTTGCGGTACAGCAGTCGCTCGTCGCGGTCGCTTGCTGGGGGTCTCGGCAGCCGCTGCAGACATGCGCGCGAGCAGTGGGAGTATGACCTCGAGGCCTGTGTAGATATGACCGGCTGCATTCGGGTACTCAAATGCTCTTAGAAGCGTGCGTACTGTTGGCACAACCCATTCTGGCGGTTCCAAGTCCTTCCCTCCATCTCTCCGTGTGCTCTTTGGTGTTGGCCTAGCGATCAGCGGCGTCTTCGGCGTCTTTGGCGTTGTGCGTGCAGACGTCGGGGCGCTCCTGTCGCCTTTGCGGGGTGTTTGAGGTTCTCGTGTCGCTGTAGATAAGGGTAAAGCACTCTCAAGATAATTATAAAGCTTCTTGTATATGCGAGGTGGGCAGGGTGGTCGGGGGATGATTGCGGGTAGGTTGAGACGCTTCTTCAGCCTAGCACACGTCAGCGAATAGTGAAGTAGTTCTGTAAGTTGCCATCACCTTTCACATGCTAATTGAGCACATGCGTATGGCCTGGCGATCTCTTCATCAGGCTTCAGTGACTGTGCAACACTCCGAGATCGTGCCAGGAGGGAAAGCGCGAGATCGACGAGCTCTGGAGGCAATGGGCCGGATAGCGTGGGGATAAGACCAGTCAAGGCTTGCTCGGTCGTAGCTTTGCTCATATTGACACTGAGTGTGGGTAGTGTAGGTCGACGTTGGAAGTCGCTTTGCAGCACTTGAGAGATTCGGCGCGTTCTGTCTTGGCAAACGCGGTTTCACGTGTCTAGACCCACCACGCTAGTCACACACAGGATAGGCTTGCGCCTGTACGACCGACCTATAATTCATTTATATTGTTGCTACTACCTCTACCTATCCTTCGAAACCCCCTCGGTCAGAAGATACGCCGGACCTATGGGTCCTTCGCAGCTTCTCCAAATCATAGCATAACGCAGTACAAAAACGACTCGCGGAAATTGAGCAAATAATACTCTTCCTGTCTTCAGATAATCATACTTGCTATGGTTACTACCTTTGATCTACACTCGAAGAAGAAAACCAGGCGTGGTTCTTACTTTTGAACTACGTTTAATCTATACAATTCCTCCTCTCCTCCGGCTCAATGCATGCATCCCCCAAACCTCCTCACTTCGAAATTCCCCTCCGCAATCTCCCTATTCGTCAAATTCCCTGTCTCCGGCAACGGATAACTCGACGGGAATATCCCATTCCGCACCGGCACCAACGTCCCGTTCAAAATACCCTACACAAACTCCTTATAATGCCCCACCATCTCGATCATCTCCCGCTTCGACACAACCTCGTGCGCGGAGTGCGCCGTCGCAATCGACCCTACGCCCAGCAGCTGCTTCGTGTTGTTGAGCTTCCACTGTGAAAAATCCGTGCCATATGGCATGATCTTCTTGGGCAGCCAGTCGATGACGTCCATGGCGAGGGGATTGGAAGATGCGGACGTGCGCGAGAGGATGATGTTGGGGGCGTTACCTAGTTGTTCTGTGATGATGTCCCAGATTTGCTTGGCGGGGACGCCGACACGGGAGTTAACAATGGCTTCGGCGCGTGCGGCGACTTGGTTGGGGATGGTGCCGCCGCGGATCGATGAGAGCGAGAGGGTAGTGTTCCCGCTGGAGCATGTCAGACCCGAGTCTCTTGCTTTATACACGTGATATTGGACTTACTGAAACTCATCATAAGGGAAAATGCTCGTCAAGTTAAGCAACCGCGGTAAGTTCATAATCTCTAGGATCGCATTCTGACCGTACTGGGGCACGGATGAATGCGCTGTGTCACCGACAGCTGTCACGTTGATGTTTATTGATCCCTTGTGGCCGGTTGCTTGGAAAGATTCGGTAGGCTCTCCGGTCATGATCCATTCAGGTGTGTAGGTCAGGGAATCGACGAACGTCCTCATTCCGTCGCCATACTGCTCTTCGCCAACATTGTACATTAGACAGACATTGCCTTCTTTGAGTACACCCGCGTCTCGCAGCTCCAGGAAGGCGGTCACTTGGCATCGTTGGCGCCGCGACCGAAAATGTCGGTGTCGCTATCAGAGGGTGGGTAACACTGTCCTTGGATCAGCCATTATGTGACGTCGAAAGAAGAGTGTGAGTGTTGAAGCAATCGTTGTTTTGATTGAGAAGCTACTCTATGGAGCTATATAGTGTGGATCACGTGCACAGGGCCGCACGTACGCGGGTGGGCCAAGCTTCTATACTAAACCGTCACACACCCCCTCAGCTTTATATTAATTAAGAGGTGAAGCTAAAATCTTGCTTAATTAGGTAACTAGATATGTAAAATTATTATTATTATTAACGCTACCCTAAAGGCGTTACGCGATATTAATAAGATAAAACTATTAAATAAACTTTTAATATTTAGCCTTTAAGAGGACTTTAGTAAGCCTATTAGTGGCTATCTTATCTATAAAGACCTATTAAATAATAAGTTATAAAGCCTTTACCTCTCATTAAACCTATATCTAATAGAGATTAACGTATTAAACCTTTATATATAGTTAATCTAAATCCTTATTAATAATTCTTATTATTTATTAATTCTTATAGTAGATCGTAGGCGTTATACCTAAGTTAAATAAAACACTATTAAAGAAGTAAAGCTATTTTACTATTTATAAGCTAGTAAAAGAGATTAAGAGTAGCTCTAATTTAGTAATAAACTTAGTAACTATACACTAGACAATTACCTTCTGGTTAATAATTATTTTGGAAAGGAAGAAGTATTATCTTTATAAGCTTTAATATATTTTTATATTATTTACATACGAGGCGTCTAACGCGCTAAAAAAAATTATAATAGTTATTATTATTAAAGATAATCTTAATAATTAAGTTATTATAGGAACCCTTAATAGCGTAGTATTAAGTTCTAAGTAAGTATTGTTAGACGCGTTATATAGCTACGATATATAACTATCTTAGATTAGTAAGATAGTAAGCAAGGACAACATGGCTATAAGTAACGTTAAGTCGTGTCTAGCAAGTAATGTAGGCTAGGTGGCTAACAAGCTCCTAATATATCTTTATACGTTAAACATTAGTCTCCTTAATTAACTTATTAAGAAAGTTAATGTTAAGTAGAAAGTTAGTCTTTTTATAACTTACTAGCTATATACTATACTTCTTATAAACCATATTAATATATATATCTTAAATAAGAAAGATTTTTTTTCTAGTAATCGTAGATAACTTAAATGCCTAGGAACTAGGCTAGGTCTCCTATCGCCTTAAGTCTAAATTAGTTCTTTAAATTATTCTTAAAGTCTTAATAAAAAGGAGCTTTTGTTAGGTAATGCGCTATTATTATATTATTAACGTAAATAAATAGAATAAGCTAATTATTATTATATAAGTATAAGAAGCATTTAACGCATTTAAGTTTTAGTAGCTTAACAACTATTTTAAATATATTATACTATAAGAGTAGGACGTCCTTTAAGATATAAAAAGCGCAAAGTACTTCTAAAAGTTTATAATTTACTTTTTTTAAAAATACTAAAAGTCTTAGCGTGTAGCTTTAATTAAATATAAAATTAAAGAAAGCGTTAAGTACGTTATATTACTTTAACTTTAAGCTAAAGTAGTTAGTAAATATAATAACTACTTAAAAGGTATAGGCTATAAGTATAGTACTTTGCAAACGGACTCCTAGTCCTTAAAGGTATCCTTAGTAGCGTCTAAATTATAATTCTTAAGTTTACTATTCTTAAAGAAGTTATTAATTATTAGTCTAGCCTACGCGGCTACCTTATCTTGCATATTTATATAGGTAATTAGGATCTTATTTTATTCTGTCTTAAATGTTACGGTCCAGAAGTCGGCGGTGGGACGATGGGCCTTATGACGGCACTCGGGCCCCACCTCAGGCTTACGTAACGTCCCAGGCTGTTCCAGACGCCAAGACCATGGGACATCGTGGGACCACGTGACCCCGATCACGTGAAGTTCCAGATTATCCCATAGGATCCCACGGTACCGGGATATAGGACATTATGAGATTCTATGGGACAAGGAGGATATATATACAGGATAGTTTCCTATTGTACGCTCCTTATAGTTAACTTACATATCTTTTATGCGAGTACGTTCTCCTATATAAACTAATAGTTATTTTATTTTATTATAAGATTAGATTATCTAGCCTCGAGCTAAGTATTATATTAATTTATACTATTAGATAATTTATAAAGTACTATAATACCTTATTACTTTAACTTAAATTAGAATAAGGTGTAAGAGCCTTATAACACTTTAACTACCCTATAGTATAATAGCAGGACCTAGTTCGACCACTATAGCCCTAGTACTTAAGGAAAAAATGCTATAAGAAATAGTTACTAAATAAGTAGCTTAAATAGCCTATCTATAGAAAATTATTAACTATATAGGCGAAAATATAAGCCTTTAGGAAAACGCAAAGTATTAACTAAAAGTCTTAAAATTTAAACTCTATACTAAAAAAGGTTACCTAAGAACGTTCCTAATATAGATAGAACTATTTATCTACTACAACCTAGGGAGGTTTAAGATAAAATAGGATAAGATCCTCGTTACTTACATAAATATATAGGATAAGGTAACTATATAGGCTAGACTAATAATTAATAACTTCCTTAAGAATAGCAAACTAGATAATTATAACTTAGACGCTATAAAAGACGCTTTTAAAAACTAAAAGTCTTTTTATAAAGCTATAAAAAAGATATTTAGTATAATTAATAAAAAATATTAGGCTAAAATACGCCTCTAACGCCTACGTTAAGAAAAATTAGTAGTATTCTATACCTTAGAGTTTAAATAGATTATGGCGGAACTTAATAGATAAGGAGAAGCCCTACTTATAATTACCTACTGTAATAGACTAAAAGAAATAGTTAAAGATAAATTAGTCTACTAAGGAAAAGTAGATAATGTAGAGGAGCTTATAAATAATGCTATTAAAATAAATAATTGTCTGTACAAACGAAAGCTAGAAAAGTAATATAGTACCTAACTACTCCCTAGAAAGGAAACTAGTACCCGATCCTCGGGAAGAGACCAGGACGGAGACGTTATCATGACTAATAAAGCCTAATAGTACAAAAAGAGAAATGGCAAGGGAAAGCAGTTATATAAACTAAAGAAGGGCTACTAGGGCAGAAACGGCATCTCGCAAGAAGAGCGAGAGCGGAGGTTTAAGGATAAAGCCTGCCTCCGTTGTGGTAGACAAGGCCACTTCGCCAAAGACTGCGAAGGACAGGAGACCAAGGTCAATACGACCAACCTCCTACGAGTAGCCATGGCCACCCTTACGCCGGCAGAAGCCGACGAGATGGATCTCACACAGGAGATCCCCAAACCAGAGGAAAGGGGGGAGGAACGAAAGACCCTCCACGAATACCATATCTTTTAACAACTGGCCAACAACACCTGTTAGATATGTAGTAGTACGCTGCACCACTCGTCTTAGTGCGAGGCGAAGGTAGTTGTTTAAGGACCGCATGCTTGGGACGCCTATTGGCTTGCCGAGAAGCTACAAGGACCCCCAAAGCATCACTTACGCCAGATTACGATACTGGAACGATATAAATACGCCATGTGGTAGTAATGCACGCGAAAAGGATGCTAATAGCACTCTAAAGTAAAAGTTAAGACCTTTTATTTTCTAAGAGGCTTAGAATACTATAGACTAAAGAAGAGTTAGTATAGCGTGCCTAATAACTACTATAAATACTTTTTAGTCTATTAAACTAAGTACTATAAGTAGAATAGTTAGCACTAATATTTCGACATTACTTATAAGCTATATAAATAATAAAAGTTTAAAATAGGCTAGTTCTTTTAGGGCCTAGACCCTTATAACACTAGTATAACAATAGGGAGCCTATAGCTAGGAAAAAACGCGGATTACTTATTAATTAAATAAGACTAATATAACTTATAGTGTTTTATATACCTAAGCCTATAGGAAGAAGTAGCTTCCTCTAATAGCTACCTAAAATATATTATATTAGTCTAGAATAAATGCCTTACTCCGAACTGCCTATAATATAGGATACCGGGAGTATATAAGTCTAATAGAATTAGAGAAACCTATATACTATACTAATAATAATATAAATAGCATAGGATTAAAGAAGTCTTAAAGCTAGCTTAACGTAAAGGTTAGATTTAAGAGGTAGAGGCCTTATAGGAGGTCTAAAACAAGTCTAAGGACTTAAAAAACTAGATTATTATTACGCAACAAGCTACACTAGTAATAATATAATTATTATAGCTTATTAAGTAAATACTTACTAAGTTAAAAAATACTTAATTTGTAACGAGGTAGGCACGGTCGAACACGTGGCCTTCTCTCGCTTATAGAGGTTCCGGCTAGGCTAGGATCAAACACTAGCGCTAGTGGCTGACCCTAGCATATCCTATATATATTATACTATACGAGTAATACTTGGCTTAAGTATTCTCGTGCGTACCTTTTGGTGCAGGTAAGGAAGTCACATAGTATTGGCTTAGTAAGCGGGGCGCTTAACGTGTTTCACCAGTCATTGAGCCACACCAGTCACTAAGCCACCCCACCAAAACTAACGCAGCTTTCTGCACGATAGCTCAACAACGCAACAGTTAAATTTAATATAAATAGATTAATATAAATAGATTAATATAATAGCTATAATCTCTAGGTACACTAAGTCCTTCTATGGCCTTGCTTATGGCAATTGCTACATGTAGGTGGTGCTCGTGATCGTCCTGCACGGTCCTCCTGCTCTACCTAGGGATGTGCCGATACCGTATTTTTCAGTGTATCCCTATATATACGGTATCTTGTATAATACCGTATTTACGGTATTATCGTACATTCTTGACAAAGTGAATTAAGCCAATCGGTGCCTTTCTCGGCCCTATGATCACGTGCAGAATTAGATATAATTAAAGCTATAGATGCTAGGTATCTTTAGGATCCCCAGAGTACTCTTCTTATACTTATTTAGCTAGGTAATCGAGCAAAAGCTGCTCATCTTCATGGTCGTTGACGTTAATTTGTTCGGGCACCTCGGAGGCGTTAAAGTACTAAGCACCCTTAGCCAAAATAGAGTTACGAATCTATAGATTATAAAAGTAAAACACTAGCTTTTTAACCTGTTTATTAACAAGACGATTCTAAATTTTATTATAAAGAAATCCGTACTCGCTCTAGTTACGTTTAGCTACTCTAGTTATAGGGTTAATGCTAAGAGCGTAGATAGCAAGTTCTTTAAGCTCGTCAGTGCAGCTTTGTATGCGCCACCACTCCGCCGGATCAGTGTAATCCTCGAAGCTTTGCCAGGATAAATCAGTACCGCACTTCTCGAAGGCGCCTTAACGATAGAGCACATCCATAAGCTCTTTATAGAGCGCTGCGGCATGCCTGGCGTTGCCCTGCGTCGGCGGGTACTACTGGGCAATGTATTCGCCCACTTCCATCTACATCTTGTGAGTGACCGCCACAGGCAATTCTCGCCGCGCAAGAGGGTCGCATATATACGAAATCGTGCCGAGAGGATAGTGGACCTGCTGGAATCGGTTTCGAAGCGTATTTTGGACGTCTTCTCGCGGCAAAGTTGTGTGGAAAGTAACAGAGGTAAGCAAGTAGATAAAGCTGGCATATAGCCATAAGAATTTCGGCCGAGTACTCTCGAGCGCCAGGGCTACTTTTGTAAAGGGCACTAGAAAGCTCCGCAGCCTTTATAACTTCTCTTACTAACGTACGTCGCTTATAATTACTATAACCTTATAGAATCGCCGTTTCTGCGTTTGCTAGGTCATAATAAAGGTCAATATCAGATTCTGCACCACTAAAAGTATCTAGTCGCAATTCTCTAGCACCAAATTAATAGTATTAAACTTGCCTTGCTAGCGAGTGTTTCCTAGTAGCTGTAGCGCTTTCCGCCGCACCTGAGGCCCGGCAGCCTTGTCTAGCATGCCTATAAGTAAACTAGACTGTTTAAAGAACTTGCTAGCGTTCTTTACAGCGTCGAAAATTACCCTAAAGTTGCCTATTTTAAAGAAGTTAGCAATATAGAGGTTAATAATATAAGAGGTGCACCCTAATATTAGATAGTTAGGCATAGCTCTAGTAAGTAAACCTTACGCCGCCTTTATGTTAGAGGCCTTATTAAGGCAAATAGTAGTAATACTAAGCTTACTAACGTCCTTAGTTACCTTAAGAATCCCTTTAGCTAAGTTCTCGGCGTTGTAACGCTCCGCTAACGTATATAAAGTCTTTAGAAAGATCTTATGTTCTTAGGTTACCGCTAGGTAATTAACGACTATCTCGCCGCGTATATTTGTCTAGCTATTACTAACTAGCGTTATTTGCCGCCCGGCCTTCTTAAGCATGGCTTTTATATCACGCTTTATTTAGCTATAAATAGAGTCTAGCAACGTCGTAGTAATTACTTTATAGCCTGGCGGAGTGTAGGGCGGGCGTAAGAAGTTTAGAAATTAACAGAATGCAGGATTTTTGACCTACGATATCTTAGTAAGTTTCTCTACCTAAGGTAAGCTACAAGAGCTTACAAAGCTAAAGGGTACTCTAGAGCTATATATAGCCTCCGCGAGCAGCAGATCTACCTTTTTAGAGTTTATTTTACTTATACGTAGTGTCTTTGTTGGCAGCCGTAATTAACGCTTAAATAGTATTTAAGGGTTACTATTAACCTTATATAGCTTATATTTCTCCCGCAAAAGCTTCGGGCATTTAGCCATGTGCTCGCGGAGACGTACGAGGCTTTTGTTATGCCATTATTTAGAGCAAAATCGACATGTTACAATGGCCCGGAGGCCCTTGAAGGTAACCTCGACGTCCTCGCTTTCGAACGCAGTACGCGGCATTTAATAAATATTACTAATTAATAATAATAAAGTACTAAGATAATGCTTAAAGGACAAGATAAGTAATCTAGATATAAGCTCTAAACAAAGTTAGCCCCTAAAGTCATTTTCGGCAGCATTTACCCGCCTTGGCATATAGATCTAATCCTACAATACGCGTATCGGTATCGTACGGTACGAAAAATACGGTATTCCGTATTATACGGCCCATCCCTAGCTCTACCTGCTGGAGCACCCTTTTAGCCTCTACAGCCAGCCTTCGACCTTCCTCAGCCTGTAGAGCCCCTCTAGAGGCAATATACTGCCTACGCCTCTCCTGTCTTTGTCTACGACGTTAATTAGTAGCCTGTAGTTTCCTAATATCTTCTGCTAGGAGAGTTACTATATTTATAGCATGCTAACAGCTCTTAACTAGCTGCCTAAGCATCTGGTGTGTAGGGCTCTAAGACAGTTATTGTAAATAATCACGTATAAGCCTAGCCTGCTGCTCAACCTGAGTAGTAGTGTAAGGCGTCTCAGCTGTCCATGCTGGCTCAGCGCCCGTCTATAGTGGTGACGGTGTCCTGACTACAGTCAGGCATGAGAGGACCCGATCAGGACAGGTAGGCACCAGCCCTGTCGCTTAAAAGCCAGCCTTGATGTTCTGCTCTGTAAAAACAGCCCTACGTACACGTGGGTAGATTGACAGGAACTCTTCCTTGTCTACATGATAGACACGCTGTCTGGCTAGCTCAGTCACTTCATGTCCGTACGCTGTCTTGAGAGGTGAGAAACAGCCAACATCTAAAGGCTATAGGAGGTGGCTCGTATGGGCAGGCATACACAGGCTGATGATCCTGTGTGTCCTATAGTATTAATCGAACTCAGGGGTAGCATGGCTGCTATGACCGTCTAGAATAAGCAGCCGCCAGGTGCCGACTGTACAAGACTCTGTATGCCGAGTGAAGTGCTCTAGCCAGGTAAGCCCTAGGCTATCTGTCGTCCAGCCATTGTCGCTGACAGCCAGTACCCAGCTAGTAGGTAGGTTAGTATACTAGCTAGCCTGGTGGAGCTTGCCAGGTAGGATGATGAGGGGTGGTATAGACCACCCAGCTGCGCAGACGGCTTCAATCGTCGTAACGTAGTCTCGATTGCCTGGCTGTATGTTTATAGCCCTGCCTATAGTGTCTAAGCTGGTGACTACTCTAGACGTAGAGGCGACCCCCATTAGGAAGCCTGTCTTGTCAAAGTTGTAGGTGTCTGTATCCTGTATGCCGTATGTCTGTCGCGTCTCCTCCACAAGCTTGTACCAGGCAGAGATCTTAACAGGATCCTCACAGAGCGCGCGCTGACTGTGGAAGCTCCTAGTCCACTTGGTCTGTAGCTCTGGCTGAGCCTTGATAAAGCGTGATACCCAGTTCTTACCCACTGGCTGTGGGGCAGGGATCTGGCCGCGCGCAGCGAGTAGATGGTCGGCCATCCTACGTACGTCGATGATGTAAGGTGGAAATCCACGTCGGTTGAGGTCAAGTATCCACTCTACTAGAGCCTGCTCCTCTGTAGGATGTAGCTTTCGTTTCTGGGCGTTAGCAACGGCCCGAGGTAGGTGACCGTTGACACGTCGACGTAGGGTAGATCGATCGATATCATAGAGCCTTGCAGCGTTTCGATAGCTAGAAACCTGTCTTATCTAAATCGCATGGGTCGATAGAGCTAGCCTGGCTTCCTTTTTAAGCTGGCGGGTGCGTTGTGTGGTGGGCATCGTGGGTGTTGTGTAGAGACGCGTCGCGATCTTGGTGGGGTGGCTCAGTGACTGGTGTGGCTCAATGACTGGTGAAACACGTTATCGCGTATAGTTATTAATCTTGTTACTAATCGCGCAGCGTAGACTTAGTAACTCTATACTACTTAGTAGCCTTACAGTGGCTTATAAAAACACTAGAATTAAGATCTGCGATAGCGTATTATATAGTAAATTCTTTAAAATCTATACTAACTATGTAGCGTTAATAGTATAAGCATTAAAAATAGAGTAACGCGTTGTGGTGGGGTGCGCGGGAACCCTATGTGCGCGGAAAGTAACGTGTCCGTGCACCCAATGCACGGATTCAGCCAATGCACGCCGAACATCCGACGCGTCAAAACTCCCTACTTTCAACACGCGATAACTCCACCAATATGGATCCAATTCAAGCTGCGATAGATGAGATCGAATCGCGAGAACCAGGAGAAGATTTTTCATATACAGAAATTGCTACTAGATATGGTGTTAATCGATCTACACTCTCACGAAGGCACCAAGGTGTTACCGCGACGCGTGCAGCCAACACAATTAATCAGCGAAAGCTCAACCCACAGCAAGAGCAGGAGCTTGTACGATATATCAAAAGGCTCACAGAGAGACATATACCTCCTACTAGAGAGATGATACAGAATTTTGCCTCGACGATAGCAAAGGAGCCAGTCAGCGAGAGCTAGGTTACCCGCTTTATTAACTAACACAGCATTCATCTCATCTCGCAATGGACCGTCGGCATGGATAGTAATCGCCACAAAGCTGATTTAGTGGATAAATATCGCCTCTATTTCAGCCTTGTACACAGCAAGATTAATCAATATCGCATAGATCCTCGTCATATCTACAATATGGATGAAAAAGGTGTCCTGATCGGTATCGTTGGTAGAACAAAGAGGATATTCAGCAGACGAATGTGGGAGAAGAAGGAGGTTAGGGCATTACTCCAGGATGGCAATCGCGCGTGGATCACGCTCCTAGCATGTATCTGCGCTGATGGATCAGCTTTGCCACCAAGCCTTATCTATAAGGCTGCCAACAAGGACATCCAATCAAGCTGGGTAGAGGATATCAGGGCAGGATATTATAAAGTCTTTATCACCTTATCATCCTCTGGCTGGACAAACAACGATATCGGGCTTGCCTGGCTTAAGCAGGTGTTTAATCGCTATACAAAAGAGAAGGCTCGACGATTATATTAACTTTTAATTATAGATGGCCACGGATCTTATGTTACTATAGACTTTATTAACTATTATAATTAGAATAGGATCCTGCTTGCTGTCCTGCCTCCTTATTTAACTTATACACTTTAGCTACTTAATGTTACGATGTTCAAGCCTCTATCAACAGCCTACTTAGCAGAGCTATTAAGATACCTTTATAGAAGCCAGGGCCTAGCTTCTATCACTAAAGGCGACTTCTTTCCCCTATTCTGGAATGCGTGGAAGGCCTCTTTTAAGGAATTAACTATCCTTAGCTCTTTTAGAGCCACAGGTATATCGCCACCTGATCCTGACCCTATCCTTAATAGGTTCACCCAGGATCAAGAATCAGGCAATAGCTCCTCATCAGGGCTTAGCGATCATGACTAGAGAAAGATGGATAGGCTTGTACGCTCTGTAGTAAGTGATCAAAGTAGCAAGGATACACAGAAGCTTCGTCAATTACTCTACCACCTATCTGTTGAAAATGAGCTGCTTAAGCATGACAACGATGGGCTTAGGTAGGCGCTATCTATTAAGAAGAAGCGTAATAAGAAGAGCAAAGCTCTAGACCTTTAACAGCGCTAGGAGTATTATGGTGGGGCTATCTTATAGTTACTAAGGAAAGTAAGGGAGGCATGTTATCGTTAATTAATTAAGGAGCAAGAGGATAAGTAGTAGCAGCTTTAAAAAGCAGAGATAGTAGAGCTAAAGAAGGCAGCTAAGCTATACAAGGAGAAAATCTAGCAAGAAAAGCGTGCAGCGAGAGAGGCAGCGAAGAAGGCAAAGGAGAAGAAGAGAGCTGAAAAGGCAGCTTAGCGCACTGCCCAGAAGTCTGCCAATAACGCTAAAAAGGCTCTATAACTATCCTAAAGGAGTAAGAGAAAAGCTTCTTAGCCATCTCCATAGAGCAGAAAGCGTCAGAAACGTGTTGTTAATGCTACGGATGTTGGGGAGGCCTCAAAGGGCGCATCTGCTGCCCTAACCAAATCCACACGGAGCGGCCGCGATGTCAAGCTTCCAGATAGATTTAAATAGTGCAAATGAATCGCAGCTATCGATTTACTATCCTAGTAGAAAATCTTATAATAATATTGTTTGTGGGTGGTTCTGCAGCCTTATTTCTAATAGAGCGTTTATGGTGTTCGGCGTGCATTGGCTGAATCCGTGCATTGGGTGCACGGACACGTTACTTCGTAAGATATTTTAAATTATAGCCTAATATTGCAGGAAGTAAATAGAAGCCTATTGTTTCTTTTAAGCGTTGCTTTACGTGCCTTTCTAGCAATTCAATTCTAAAAGACGCTTAAAAGATTATGTCTATTGCAAAACTATATTAGCACTACTTAACGTACAAAGAGAGATGTTTAGAGGCAATTAGAAGAAGTTTATAAAATTGTCAATACTAAGAAGCTATTTAATACTGGCAGATCTGTCTATATAATTAACTTCGTTATCGCTAGTAAGTCCGCTGCTGACAAAAGCGTTAGTAGTGCTAGGCCAATAGACACTGGTGAGCGCGTTGACGTTGGTGAGCTCGTTAATGCTGGTGAGCTCGTTGACGTTGGTGAGCTCTTTGATGCTGGTGAGCTCGTTGACGTTGGTGAGCTCGTTGATGCTGGTGAGCTCGTTGACGTTGGTGAGCTCGTTGATGCTGGTGAGCTCGTTTGCATTAGTGGAGTTATTGATGCCAGCGAAGCTGTTGGTATTACTAAAGTCGTTAGCATTAGTAAGTCCGTTAACATTGCTTAGCTCGTACCTGTTGACGAACCTATAAGCATTGTTGAATTCGCTAACGAATGGATACCCGCCAACAGCGTTCAATCCCTCAATATTAGGAAATCCGTCCATACTGGCAAATCCATGGGCGTTATCAAATCCACCAACACTAGTGAGCCCGCCGAAGCTCGCAAACCCGTCAATACTAGTAGATCCGCCGATGCCAGTGAAGCTGTTGAAACCGTCGAGCCAGTCAAGTTTGCCAGCTGCAGAACTTCCAGTGCCTAAGTAATCGGAAGACTCTGTCGGAGACACAATAGCCTTGTGGACCGTCTTCACATGAGAGTTGAGCTTGTCTTTTCTTGGAAATGGACGCTTTTGGCCAAGGAAGGCCTCGCTACGGCTGCAGCCGGCAACCGTGCACCAGAATTGCGTTTCCAGGTAGTGGATGGAATTCCGGTGACGATTGAGGTCCGGCACCCGTGTGAACGTCTTTGTGCACCCTGGCCAATCGCAGCGAACCCTTTCGTATAGAGCGCCCCGGCTAAAGGACACGTCATCATGGATGGCCCGTGCGAGGAAGGGCGAGGGGCGGTGGCCTTACTTTTGCGTGTTGTTCGCTGCGACAGAAGAGAGCCGCTTGAAAGAGGCATACCTGCTTTAGTTAAAAAAAAAAAAAAAAAAAGCCTTACGGAGGCTGTCCGTTGCTAGAGGCTGGGGCGTATCGGTGTGGCGGCATCGGTGCGACGGAGGGGGGGCGACCAATGACAGAGCTTGAAAGAGTTGGAGGGCGCGTAGGACTTGGCGTAATCCGGAAGAAGCTGGCAACAGTTAGGAGCGGAAGCGATGGGGAAGCCGGGTCTCTTATGATTTTCGCTCTCGCCTTCCCTGGTGCTGTGGCTCAAATGTGCGCCCTCTTCGCCAAGCCACAGCCTCAACATACCACCAGCCGTCTGCCCTGCTTGGACCTCTTTTAGTGATCATCGAGGAATCTCATCTAAGTTATTATATGTAGAGAGTATTGTTGTACTTGTAGTATTAGCTTCATCGCTACGAAAGCTATACCAATGCGTAATGCGCGGGTGACCTTGCTATCCTGTCCGCGATCCATATTTTCTTCAACCACAGTTTTCGTCAAACAAACTTCCAAAGGCTCAACACACCCTTAGCTCTTGTGTTTATTGCGTGTTTGTCGGCTCCATGCTCAAGCAATAACCGCACGACAGGCTCGTGACCGTTTGCCGCCGCCCGCTGTAGTGCACTCCCACTGTATCCTCCTTTTACGTTGACATCCGCTCCATGCTCAAGCAATAGCCGCACGACAGGTTCGTAACCGTTTGCCGCCGCGTACTGTAGTGCACTCGAATCGTATCCTTCTACGTTGACATCCGCTCCATGCTCAAGCAATAGCCGCACGACAGGTTTGTGACCTTTTTCCGCCGCCCGCTGTAGTGCACTCCCACCGTATCTTGGTTTTGGGTTGACATCCGCTCCATGCTCAAGCAATAGCCGCACGATAGGTTCGTGACCGTTTTCCGCCGCCCGTTGTAGTGCACTCCCAGCGTATCCTCCTTTTACGTTGACATCCGCTCCATGCTCAAGCAATAGCCGCACGACAGGTTCGTGACCGTTTTCCGCCGCCCGCTGTAGTGCACTCTCATTTCCTTTTTTTGCGTTTACGTCGGCTCCGTTCTGAAGAAATATCTGCAGGAGAGAATCCTTCCCGTTTGCTGCTGTCTCTAAGAGGGCCATACTGGTAGGTTGATATTGAGGTATTACGGATGCTCTCTCTTGTAGCAGCTGTGCTATTGCTTGGTTTCCTTTTATCATGGCCGCATATATCGCAGACCCATACAGGTGTCCCCGTACAGTCGCATCTGCTCCGTAATTTAGTAGTAGCAGGACGATGGCTTCGTTACCCGCCGCTGCTGCGGTTTCGAGTACAATGCCATTATTTCCATTAGTATCCGCTCCATGCTCAAGCAATAGCCGCACGACAGGTTCGTGACCGTTTGCCGCCGCCCGCTGTAGTGCACTCGAATCGTCCTCGTCCTCGTCGCCCTCATCCGCAGAGGCATCGACGTCTGTCGGATCCGTATCTGACTCCACACCATCGTCCGCATCGGAATTAGGCCCAGTATAATCACTCTCGTTGAATGAACTTTCGGATTTAGAGGAGGAACCTTCAACTGGAGAGCGTCGTCGCATGTCGCCGTAGTCCGTGACGAGGCAGGGCGTCTGGAGGTAGAGCGTCCGAAGGCAGGGCGTTCGAGGTAGAGCGCGGAGGGAAAGAGGTGTACTGGAGGATTCTAGCTGGAACGAATGCTGCCGAGAATGGGGGAGAAGAGACAGCTGTGTTTGCTTAGGGCTCCGGTGGATGGACGACGAGCGGAAAGGCCCTTAAGTAGCCCGCCAGTCGTGTGGCCTCCATTTCGGTCGGCATCTTGGGTGGTGAGGATAAGAATAGGATGGAGCTAGCTGACAAGGTCGCAGGCGGTGCCGCCGCGTTGCTCTTGTGCAGAGAACTGGAAACCGGGCCTTCGTCGGGGCATCATGAGGAAACGCTAGCCAAGATGGGAAAGCGAGTGGTGTCGAGAGCTGGTGCTCCACGCTCGCGTTCCTGGCAGCAGGGGTGCCGCAATCCACCGCTTGGGCGAGAGCCCGGACGAGAGTGCCATGGTGATGGCGATGGGGTATCCGTGCGAGGGAAAGGAGAGCGCGTGGTGTTTTGAAACGTAGCATGTAGTGTGATCTGGGCGCCGTTGGATTGTGAAAGCGTGCCGAGAGCTCTGCTGCTGAGCTTCCTCGAAGTTGGGGTAGTAGCGCGACTACGCTAGCTGAAGTGGGTAATCCGGAGAGCACGTGCGCCCGAGCTGTTCGGCGCGTGAGTAGGGAGGTTTAGTGGCAAGTCAGCGTCAGAAAATGGCAGCGCGGGCACCCGAAAACGGCGGCCAAAACGCCGTTGGATTGTTTAAGGTAGTATAATTAATTACTTTATAGTAGATCGCGCGGGTACTACTATTATCTAACTACTAAATTATATAGCTTTATTATTAGTATACGTCTTATACTATCTCCTCCTTACTTCGCATAATAGTAGGGCTTGCTATATATTATAAAGAATTAATTTACTATCCCTAAGGATAAGTAATAAAATAAAGTATCTTATAGGGCATAGATACTCCGTTATTACTCTTACTAATTTATAGTTAACCTTACTAGTTAACTACTAATTAGTGTTAAATAGGCTCTTTTAGCTAGCTACTTATAGGATAAGCACTTAAGTAGTAAAAGTAAAAGTAGTGTATAGTGTGCACAGCGTACGGATGGTAGGGGTAGGCAATAATATCTAGTTCTTGCTTGTCTTATTCGTCGTACGGACGAAAAGGAGAATATATACATGTTCGCGCACGGCTATTCGCGCACGTGCACGCGCATCCTTCTCGCGCAATAACTAGTATTCCGACCGTAACGCTGCTGCGTACGGACAATAAGGATCTATGCAATATTAATTAATCTTACTATATAAAAAGTAGAAATAGAGGTAATATTTATCTACTAAATTAGCGTTATAGCGATTACTATCACGAGTCGTAGGTCGAGGGCCCTCGACGGCCCTAGTCCGCTCTAGACCGGCGCTATTCGGGCCTTCCGCCTATCTACTTCCCTCGCCGCAGCCCTTCTCTTCCCTCTTTAAGGAATCGCCTTAGTACTATAAATAGACTAAGTCGCCCGTAGTTAGGGCGCTTTTTACAATACGATCCCTTACCCCCTTATATCTAATTTACCTGTACGATAGAATCGACACGAAGAGTTACCCGCTAGATCTTAAAAATAATAGAAGACCCTTAAAGCAGGTCACTACCCGTAGGACCCTCTAAATAAGAGCCTCTAATAGTTATAACGCCTATAGAAGACCCAACAACACCTATAAACCTAGAGAAAGACCCCCCTACCATTATAAGTAGTAATAATAACTAATAATTAAAGGAAGTTACCCTCTAAGAACGCCTAGGCGTGCTATAGCTCTAATAACGTATCTAAGAACTAGAGGCCTCCCTAATAGTAGAGCGTTACTAATCTAAAGGCAAGACCCTAGTTAGAAATAAGATAATAACTACTAGCATTTCTAATAACTCCCTAAAGCCTAAGGAGGGTCACGGCAACCTAGATAAGACTAAAAACATAAGTAATAACCTATTAAGTAATAGCTTAATAGAGGACGCGTCCTTAAGCTTAGATAATACTAGTTAAGACTAATCTAGGGCCTTTAAAAGCATCTAACGCCCGCGAAAGAAGGATAGACAAGGCCAGGCCCGCACTAGTCGCGACAAAGAACGTTAAATCTAAATAGTAGCTACTACCCTAGACGCATAGCTACTAAAGCTACTAGAACCCCCTTAATTTAAGGGCAAGGGTTATAAGGAACTAAACTTATAGAAGAGGGCCTATAAGGACTATATTAACTTCTTACCCGCCCTTAAAACTAACGAAGCGCAGGTTAGGTTCGTAGTAAAATACTTAGGAGATATATAACGTAACTATTAAAACTAAACAGTCGCTAAGATCCTAGAGCAGAAGCGACATAGGAAAGTTACCTAGGACCTTCTATAGTAGACTATAGTAGACTCCCTAAAATTAGCCTAGGAGCGAAAGAGTGCTGCTCGCTAAAGGATTAAGATAGTTAAATAAGGCAAGAAGACCCCCACAGAACTCCTTAACTACCTTAAGAACTAATAGGAGGAATGTAACCTAGAGAAGGCCTTAAATAATAATAATAAAAACTATATTAATAACTTCTACACGGCACTAGACAAGAAAATCTAAAAACGCCTTAAATAGTAGCTATGCAAATAAAAGAGCCTCTTTTACTTAAAAGTAAAGGTAAATATGCATTAGCAAGCGTTAAAACCTTATAAGTTAAAAAAATAACGCATATATAATGTTAATAACAACTTCCTTAACAAGCTAGCTAACGAAAGGCGCGATTAAAAGCGATCTAGGTTAAATAACATAAGACTATACTAGAGATGCCACGATAGCAACCGTCGCGACAAGGACAGCAAGAAGAAGGCTCAAGTAGTAGAGGACAAGGATAAGGACCAATGCTTTTACTGCCATAAACCAGGCCATTATAAGGCGTCCTGTTTAAAGTACAAGGCCGAGGCGGGGAAAGACAAGCTATAGACTAGGAGGCCTAATAGTCTATAGGCAAGGTTAACTATAATAAGGGTTAATAATAACTAGTCGCAGCCGCAAGGACCCCTAGGGATAGGAGTAGTAGCTTACTAATTACGCTAGACGGTGAAGTACAGCACGAGGGTAACTAATAATAGATTAAAGCCCTAGTAGACTATAGAGCTAAAGCGAATTTCGTTAGCAGCAATCTAATAAAGCGGTTAGGGGTTATAGTAACAATAATAAAAGGTAAACGCTACGTAGCGCTAAACAGACAAGACTTAGGCGTTCTAGGCCAGGCAAAGCTCCCCTACACTATTATAAATAGTCGCGGTAAAACCGAGAGCGGTAGTTGCCTGTTCACAGTTAGTAATATTAGTAGATTTAACATAGTTATAGGAATGCCCTGGCTAGTAGAATAAAACCCTATCGTAAACTTCTATAACAAGACCATCCGCTTCGCCTATAGGAAGCGCAAATAGACTAAGATCTCTACTAAATTAGTAGAAGAGTTCGCTAGCACGGCTAAAGACATAGCAAATAACTATTTTATTATATATGCCACCCTAAAGGACACATTAGAAGGCCCACCCAGGACGCTACCTAAAGAATACCAGGGATAGTAGGAGAAAGCCTTCTCTAAAGAAGCCACGAGCATCCTTGCCAACCATGGCCCCTATAAGATAAAGATTAATATCAAGGAAGGCAAGGAAGTGCCTTTTAGACTACTCTATAGTCTATTAGAGTTAGAGTTGGCAGTTCTGCGCGACTATATCTAAAAGAACCTTAAATAGGGCTTTATTTAACCGTCGCGATTAAGCGCCAGGGCACTAATCCTTTTTATAAAGAAAAAAGATAGAGGCCTCCGCCTTTGCGTTAACTATAAGGGACTAAATATAGTTATAATAAAGAACTAATACCTACTTCCCTTAATACAGGAATCCCTTAACTAACTAGGGGATACCTAGATCTACACTAAACTAGACCTAAGGGACGCCTACCACCGCGTCTAAATTAGGGTAAAAGATAAATAGAAGACAGCCTTCCAAATAAGGTACAGATAGTACGAATATATAATAATGCCTTTTAGCTTAATAAACGCGCCTACGACCTTCTAAAGCTATATTAATAATACACTATTAGACCTTCTCGACATCTACTATATTATGTACCTCGACGATATCCTTATCTACTCTAAGATAAAGGAGGAATACATCTAGCACGTTTAGATAGCGCTAGAATGCCTTATTAAACGCCAGCTATACGCCAAACTGTCTAAATGCAAATTCCACACACGTAAGGTAGAATACCTAGGCTTTATAGTATCCCTAGATAGCGTAGAGATAGAGGAGGACCGCGTCACCTCTATAAAAAATTAGCCTAAACTAAACTTAGTCTAAGTAGTTAGGATCTTCCTTAGCTTTGCTAACTACTATTAAAGGTTTATAGAAGGATTCTTTTAAGTAGCGGCACCTCTTCACGCCCTAACAAGAAGGCTAGAGAAAGCCACTAAGGGTAGACAGCAATAGAGACTTAAGAAATTAATTATAATAAGCCTACTAAAGTAGGCTAAGGCCTCCTTTTATTAGCTAAAAGAGAGCTTTATGCGAGGGCCCTTACTAGCCCACTTTAACCCTAAAAGACCCTTAAGAGTGAAAACTAACACTTTAGGTTTCGCGATCTCGGGTATCTTAAGCCAATCGCAACCAGACAAACATAGGAAGCTATAATAGCACCTAGTTACTTTTTATTCGCGCAAGATAAACTAGGTAGAACAAAACTATAACACGCATAATAGCGAGTTACTAGTAATTATTAAAGCTTTTAAGCATTAGCGACACTACCTAAAGGGTGTTAGTAAAAAGGTTAAGCTTTTAACTAACTATGCTAACCTGCAAGGGTTCATGTCTATAAAAGTCCTAACTAGATAGTAGGCAAGATAGGCCAAATAGCTCGCAACGTTTAATTTTAAAATTAAACACTATCTAGGAAGGATAAATCCCGCTAATAAACTATCGCAGAGACCTAACTACAAGTTAAAGGAGGAAACAAGCTTAGGCGGGATAAGCAGTTCCTAGTAAAGACTCCTTAAGGCCCTATAGCATAAGTTATAGCTAAAAGGCGACGCTTTAGACGAAGCAGGCGTGGCAGGTAGCCTATAGTTACTAAAGCAGGCAGGAAGCCCTAGACTAGTAGTAGCAACAAGGGTCGCTAAACCTAAAACATTAGCAACTAAGGAGGCGGCGGTAAACGATTTAGCAAGCGCTTACCCCATAGTAGAGCTATTAAAGAGAAATAGCCAAGGGGACGAAACTATAGAACAAATCCTCTAGTACCTCTAAGGGCCAGAGATGGCAAAGCCGGAATGGCTAAAGCGCTAAATAATTAGACCGGCCAACCTATTACAGTACGAGAATAGGCTATACGTGCCACCTCTAGTAAGGATACACGTCCTTTAATAATACTATAATAACCCCCTCGCGGGCTATTTTAGCTTTATTAGGACCTTAGAGCTAGTGCTGCGAGAGTTCTAGTAGCCTAGTATCTAATAATACGTAAAGAACTACGTCTAGACCTGTTAAGCGTGCTCTAGGGTAAAACCTATCTAACACGCAACGCACGGCCAACTTAATAGCCTACTAGTCCTAAGGGGTATCTAGGAGGACATTACTATAGACATAGTAATAGATCTACCTAAGAGTAAATCTAGAGCCTATCGTTATAACAGCATCCTAGTAATTATTAACTAGTTTTCTAAGATGGCATACTACATCCCCACGCGAAAGGACCTAAAGGCAGTAAAGCTAGCTAAGGTCTTTAAGAGAGAGGTTCTACGCCTACACGGCCCTCTAAAGTTAATAGTTACGGACAGAGGTAGCCTATTTATATTAGCTTATTAGAGCACCTTTACTTAATATTTAAGAACTAAGCAACTCCTCTCTACTACCTTCCACCTGTAGACAGACGGACAGATAGAATAATAAAACCAAACGCTTAAATAGTACCTTTAAGTGTTCTACAACTATAAACAATCTAATTAGGCGGACCTTCTATCTAAAGCAGAATATTCGTATAATAATAGCATCTACAGCTCTATAGGAGTGTCGCTATTTATTATAGTGTATAGCCTAAATCTACTAATAGTAGACCTGCCCCGAGAAGTACAGCTGCGCGGGTCGGTACCTACGGCAAGGGCCAGAGCGGCAGTTCTAGCCTAGACTAGGGCCTGGATAACTTAAGCGATCCTTAGGGCACAGGCGTACCAGGCGACATGGTATAACAGGAAGCATAAGGCCCAAACCTTTATAGTAGGGGACATGGTATACCTCGACGCCCGCAATATACGGTTAACTAGGCCTAAAAAGAAACTTAACTACAAGTCCTGGGGTCCCTATAGGGTAAAACGGCGGATTAATCAACAGGCATATAAGCTAGAGCTACTAAAGAACTTTAATATTTACCTAGTGTTCCATGTGTCTCTCCTAAACTAGGCAGCCCTAGAAGAACTGCTATAACGGGAGCAAAGCCCGCCTAAGGTTATTATACTATAAGCAGAGGAGGATATATACCTAATTAAAGGAATTAGATCTAGGGTACTCTAGGACGGAGAATAGCTGTATAAAGTTAAGTAGAAAGGATACGATAGCGATGAGAACTAGTAGTTATTTATAGAGGAGATCTTTAAAGGGGCAATAAAGCAGTTCCTAAAGGGCTTAGATAAGGAGACTAAAGGTCGCCCCAGACAGGAGCCTAAGAGGCGGGGTCGCCCCCCTAGAAAAGGAGGAAGACAGCACTCGATAGTAATTAGTAATAAATTACCCTAGAGAGTACACTTTATAGGCTGCGAAATACTAGAATAACAGGGCAGAGGATTCTTAAATAGACTAAAGACTAGAACGAGCTATCTAGGCCTATTTACGCCTCTCGGGGCCTAACAGAGGCTTATAAGCCTATTCGGACCGTATCCAACGCGATTATAGCTAACCGAAACCTAACTAAAACCGCCTAAGGGTATAGAACGTAAATAAAATCTAGACACTATTAATAGGGGCAAGAATCCCTAGATCGTACTAAATAACCCTCTTAATTAGTCAGGCGCTTAGACTTGTAGGCTTACTAAAAAGTCTCTTAACTACCCTTACTCTTAATCTTCTTTTTTACTTCCTCCGCGAGGAAGTCTAGCGTGGCTAAGACACTAGCCTTAAACGCTAACTACCCTAAATTAGTATTAATAACCCGGGATTAGGGTTAAGGACCTTTACTAACTTAGGAGTAACCTTCTTACGCCTAGGGGTAAGAGCACTAGTAGTAACTAGGAAAGTTAGACTACCCCCCTTTATAGTAAAAGCTTTCCTCTTCTACTTCTCCTTAATAGAGAGGCCTACTACCGGAATAATCTCCTTAGGAGACCAGGTGTTATAACCTAAGTAGTAGGGGGTTAACAGGTTTCCGCAGAATTTGGATCTAGTGGCCCTATGCAACTTAGTCTAGATAACCCTTAACTACACTAAATAACACTTATATAATAATATTACTCTATTCTATCTCTAGTACCTGCGCGGTGGCCTTTACTAATACCTTATTTAATCTAGAAAGGTCGATCTCGTTATATATATACGTATTAATTTGGCTTAAGCGCGGTATAAGGGTAATTAGGGCACTTAACACGTTCTCTAAGTTATTTTTAGGTATCTGCTACTAATTAGCCTCGAAACCTCTATATAACCCTTAAAGCGCTGACTTACCTGCTAATAATCCCTACTACTACTATAGCAGGTATCGTAGCAGCAGATTAAATTATAGTCCTCTAAATCTATTAGGCTAAAATTAACATACACTACCTTAGACTAGACATGACGTATCTTCTTAACCTAAAACTAGTAAAGCTTTATCTTCTTATAATCGGACTGCTTAAGGCTATCTAGGATAATAGGAAGGTAGGTATAGTATAGGTTAATAGTACTAACCACGCTCGCACGCGCCTTATTAACTAGGGCCTTAAGGATAGCGTTCGCGGTACTTATAGTGCCAAATAGCGTAGGTATATTTAGACAAAGTCTAAAGGTTGCTGAAGAGGATGGTGGAGAAGTAACAAGTATAGGGATGACTCGGCAGGCCTACACTAAGTTAGTCTACCTTCACGACCCCCAAATTTGGAGCGGCTAGGTACCAAAATGGGGGGCATCTAGGGTCAGGCACCTTAGACTACCATAGATTGGCTAGGTCGTACTTACGGGTTAGGAAGCCTCCGGGATAAGGTAAGCCACTAAGTAGAGAGTAAGAATAAGGGTTTTAGGCCTTAGTATAAGCCTAAGATTTAGCTTACGTTATTAGCTTACGTAATACGCAAGGCCTAATTAGGCTAGTTATTATATACTTATTCTTGTAGTTAAGACCCTTAAAGAAAAGAGCCTTTATCACGAGTCGTAGGTCGAGGGCCCTCGACGGCCCTAGTCCGCTCTAGACCGGCGCTATCCAGGCCTTTTGCCTATCTACTTCCCTCGCCGCAGCCCTTCTCTTCCCTCTCTAAGGGATCGCCTTAGTACTGTGGATAGACTGAGTCGCCCGTAGTTAGGGCGCTTTTTACAATTGCTATCTATAGTAACTATCTATTATAAGATTAGATAAATGCTATATTAGTTAATAAAATAGGTAACCTAGCTCTCGCTAACTAGCTCTTTCGCTATTATAGAGGCAAAATTCTGTATTATTTCTCTTATAGGAGGTGTATGTCTTTCTATAAGTCCTTTAATATATCGTACAAGCTCCTGCTCTTGCTATAGGGTGAGCTTTTGCTAGCTAGAGTTCTTAACTTGTGTAGGGCGCGTTATCCCCGGATGCCTTTAGATTAATATAGACCGTATAACACTATATTTAGTAGTAGTTTTTATGTACAAGAAAGTTTCGCCTAGCTTTAGTAATTTAATATTATTAATTATAGCTTAAATTAGTTTTATATTAATAGAGTTGTCGCGTATTAAAAGTAGGGTGTTTTGGTGTTCCCCGCGCATCACGCGAATCCGCGCATCACGCGCACGGACACGGTATAAGAAGGACCTTGCTTCGTCTAAGCTTAGCGCCAAGTTTAAGCATAGGCTAGAGGCAATGCCGTTCCTGCCTTCTGGCATTCACGATATTCTAACACCACCAGCGATCGAGCGCATCAGGCAACAGGATCTGTTGCGCCAATAGGAGCAGAGACAACGACGCGGCGGTCACCCTTATTCTGGCCTCTTCGAGAAGATAAACGGTCTCTTATACCGCCATACGCTGCAAGAAGTAGTAATAGCTAGGTTAATACTAAGGCTAAACTACCTTTATAGTAACTATTAACGCTATTAACGTAAGTAAGGGCTATTAGTTTATTTATCCTTAAAGCTATACTATTCTATTCTAAAGCTACTACCTACTTAAACGTAAGGTAGCCCAAGGAGGAATAAGGTATTAACTTACTAAGATCTATTAATATTTAAACAACGTATACTGCCTTCCTCTTCTTAATTTTAACCTTCTTATAATCCTTAGGATCTGCCACTCGCTGAAGTTCTGCGACAAGTGAGTACATCTATCACTGTATCGGCTCCCACTTCTGTAGTAAACGCGGGCCCTGTGACTACATGTATATCTCTATCGATTCCTGCACCTGCCCCTACGCCTAGTGTTGTATACCCTCGCTCGTCTCCACCTGTGGCTGTTGCAGTGTCTGTCACGGTAGCATCGCCTCCAGGCTGGCGGGCTCCGTCATTACAAGAATTTCTTGCTGATATCGAGAATTAACGGTCTTAAGCTGTTATATATTAGTATAACGACATATTCGCAGCGAACAACTTCTTGGTAGAAATAGGACAGGAAGACGATCTAGTAGAGTTAATTAAAGCACGGAACATGGCTCTTGCTACAGAAGGGCTTTTCGCTTCCTGTACTCCGACCATGGCCTGAAACTATCATTTCGGAGATATGGAGGCGTTCTACGCTGAGAGGTTTGCGCAGGTTGATGCTTAAAATGCGCTCTTTGAGCCTTAGGATGCACTCCTTGAGCCCAGAGGTGAGCCTGCGCAGCGACCCAAGCGGGCTGCAGCAATAGCAGCTCCAGATGCATGGAAAGCTCTTAGCCCGCGCAAGAGACATCGACGTCAGTAGGAGATAGTCTCATCATATGTACATTTATCGTCAGGCGTTACCTGGTTGTTCAGTCTGCACTGCTGTGCATTTTGATTATTGTAATTTATTTGGCACTAGTCGAAGTGTGGTTAGCGTTGGGGACAAATCTCGCCAGCCTACCAGTAATTACCGTAATTACGACATTACGGTAATACCGGGATGGCTGGAAAATTACAGTAATCCGACATCCCTACATTCAGGTGAGAGGGCATTCAATTGCTCAGGGAATAGCTATATGTCGCCATGTGAGCGGCGGGTCGAAATTTCAAATTTTTTGAGGGGGTGTGGCTGATATATTCTGCAGTGGCTAGTGCAATGCAGCCCTTCTGATTGGCTCAAGCCTGTATATTTCATCACAGGGGCGTATATTTCAAACTGGGGTGCCGAATAATAACGCTTGCCTATTTTTATGTCCCCTATGGTACTGGGATATGCCGCGGCTGCCCCTGCAACCCCGATGGATTGAGCACAGCACACACGCACTCGCTCTAATTCAAATGCACTCCATCCATAACATCACACTTCACTGCACATCACCACAACAGGCAAATTCTCCACGCATGAGGAAGACTAGATTGACTTGTCGCTAATTAGGTATGTTTGCGAATCTCCCTTCTACCTGTGCAGTCCACCCTCGAACAATAACGTCAAGGCAAGCCGTGTTGTTGACTAGTAGTAGCAGCTTACAGCGGCTCGGCTTCTGCCTCTCGGGCCTTGTTATGACGGAGGTTTCCAGGCTCGGCCTCTGCCTCTCGGCTCTTGTTATGGCGAAGGTTTCCA